>JAHIAM010004795.1:0-67653 GCA_021605205.1 Aegilops longissima
GGATAAGCGCGCGTCAATTTAATAATGCGAACAAGGCTCGTACGAGCCCTTAAAAGGCTGTAAGAGAAAAGGAGGAGAAGAGAGAAATAAAAGACAACTAATGTGTAAAAAATAGATAGAGGAAGGAGGCGAAACGAGTCCGGCGTTAGGCGTAGAATCTTCGGAGGCGGAATCGTTCCATGGGTTAGGCTCAAGTCGGTTATCCGATGCATCTCACAGGCAGTCGCTCCACGGTCGGGACTTGGTCAATAATAAAGGGCCTTCCCATTTGGGCTTGAGTTTGTCCTTTTTCTTGTCGTGAGGCGTAGAACTAACTTCGCCAACATTGTAAGTTTTGGCCGTACTTCTACCTTTGGTATCTTGAGCCTCCTTGTTGATAAAATCACGGGCAGGATTTTGCCACGTCACGCTCCTCCTCAAAGGCGTCAAACTGTCCGCCGATCGAGTTGGCTTCTCTTTCTTCGTACATGCGCATGCGAGGTGAGTCATGAATTATGTCGCATAGGGCAGAACCGCTTTGTCGCCGTATACCATAAAGAATGGTGTGTATCCGGTGGTGCGATTCGGCGTGGTCCGCAGCCCCAGTCTGGTCGAGCTCCTCTACCGGTCGTGTTAGATTCCTTGAGGACCGCACTAATCTGGGTTTGATGCGCTCATGATTAGACCATTTGCTTGCTCGACTTGACCCGTTAGTTTGTGGGTGATAGACTAAAGCATAGTCCAGCTTGATGCCCATGTTTTTGCACGAGTTTGACCTCGTCGGCCGTAAAGTTAGTGCCGTTATCGGTGATGATGTTGTGGGGGCGCCATAGCGGTGTCGACCCACGATATGAAGTCTATCACGGTCGGATTGGCCATCTTAACGAGCTTGGCCTCTATCCATTTGGTGAATTTATCCACCATGACCAGTAGGTATTTTTGATTGTGGGTTCCTCCTTTAAGGGTCCAACCATGTCAAGCCCAGGACGCGAAGGGCGGTGATGGGTATAGTTTGGAGGCGTCGTGGCATATGGCTTTGGTTAGCAAAGAGCTGGCAACAGCGCATTGTTGGACTAAGTCTGAGCATCTGCCGGGCCGTCGGCCAATAAAATCCTGTCTGAAGGCCTTGCCCACAAGGGCACAGGCTGCGGCGTGGTGCCCGCGAGTCGGCATAATTTCAGCCAGAAGTTTCCGCCCTTCCTCTTGGAGATACACCTTTGAAGGACTCCGGTGCTGGTTTTCTTATAAAGCTCTCCCTCATGGACTTTATAGGCTTTAGATCGCCGCACTATGCAGCGTGCTCGTTTTGGTCCTCGGGAAGTTCCTGCCTGGTTAGGTAGGCAAGGAATGGTTACATCGCAGGGGCAATGGCGCCATTATTACGTGGGCTGAAGATGTTACCGTTAGCGAGCCTCTGTTGTGTCGAGCGTTCGGTGTAAGGCGGTGCGGTTGGGTCCGGGATGTTATTTCGGTTCCCTCCCCATATCTGGATGGCAGACAGCCTCTCAAGAAGATGTTGGGGGGCGGCGCCAGCGCTGCGCCAATCGTGCCAAGGCGTCTGTTGCTGATTGTTTTCGAGCTATATTGTGAAATTGAGCCCCTCGAACGAGCTGACACATCACGGTACACTTGTCGGCATTCGGTTACAACAACACGGATCGAGAAATGAATAATGATAGCGAGAAGTATCACTGCGTCAGAATCCATAGAGAAGGTGCAATTCTCATGGCGTTCTGACATAAAGTGGGTAATACTTGGGTGAAACGAGAACAAAAGCTGAATTGGCATTTTGATCTGCGGAATACAACTGCTTTGACCCAATCCTGGATATGGATGAAGTCTTTGGAGTTTGTTTCTCCTAGTCATTCGAAATAGAATGGCAGCGGACCACATGAGTAATAGGCATCGATACCATGAATGCAACTACTCCCGATTATCAAGCGATAGGCGGGGATGGGAATACAACTGCAATGGAAACAACTCAAAGGATCATATATCTTTACGAGTTGTGGATGCATAGATTAGTATGTCGAACCAAGTTCAACATGTTTCTTCAGATAACCCATGCGAGAGAGGTAGGGTGGCGAGTCACAATTATGAATGGAGAACTCCTCAAGAGTACTCACGATTGTGATCTTTTGGTTCAAATAACTTACGCCTTAAATAGTTCATGGTATTTGGAAGAAGGAAATGCCACGAACCTCGAGGACTAATGCAAAGGTTACTAATATCCTAAAGGAGCTAGCAAATACTAACAACATGAAGTAGGGTGAATCTCGGGTTCAAGAACCCAGGAATAGAATGCCTACTAACTAATAACATCACAGGATGCTTTCAAGAATAATGGCCAGAATCATCACACTGGGGACACAAAGCATGGCTGGATTACTAAGTGACTCCCTAAACACCTAGGGTCATAATAATAGCTCCAACATATATTCGAGGCAATAGGGTACCTCAACTCACCGATTAGTGTGCTTAATCGGCCCAAAGGACATCAGGAGCAGGAGGAGCAGTTTGCAAATGCATCGAGATAGTTTAGAAACACAGGGACGACTCGGACAACATAACGGCTGTAAATGCTCAAAAGATTTGGGACATCATGCAAAATGGTGGCAAAACCACTCAACATCACAATATCAGGGTTTTGAGACCAACTATGAACATCTGAAATAGTAGAAACTGAACTAGAGCGTAAATCCAACAATCTTAGAAGTCTATGGATTAGTAACCGTCATCCTGATAGATAGATGAGAAGGCCTAGTTCTTAATCCCTATAGAAGAAGAGGATGACTCGGATCGAGAAGGCCATGAGGTATAAGGAGTAAAAAAGAGCCTTCGTTCCTTCCACAATCAATTCCCTTACATAACTAAAGCATTTCTAGACTCAACTTGACCGGTTTGGCTTGGTAATCCTCTGAGCGATCGAGGCTCACGATACCAAAGCTATCGGGACCCGATTCCAAGTCACATCGATCTAGCGGTAACACCTCATATCACTTTGCGGCCTCACGCGGTATTCCCACAGGTGTCGCCTTACCATGGCCGGGACCGTTTACGCCTTTTGGCTCACGTATATGATAGTGTCGCTAGCATCCATATGATGAAGAACCGGGCCGACATGGCTAATCGTGAACCCAAAGCGGCACTAACCCATGGGGACAGGCATACATGAATCACATCGAGCATGTCGGTCATCAGCGTGTGAATCGGGCTGTAGCTTTGGCTATGAGGACTCGGTAACCGGGCTGTGGCAGAGCTAAGCAGGACTCGGATGTCACGCGTGACATTTCCCGAAGGACGGACACGAGAGCGAAGTGAAACACATGCCCGCCAGTCAAGTGTCCGAGCGGTAGTCTGGGCTAGCGGGACTCCGGTGAACCGGGCTGTGCGGACTACTATCGCTCAGGAAGCACTAGACTACATTTCCCCATATGAGAGGCTGCCAAGGATAAACAACTAGATTGTCGGATCCACACATACCAAGCATTTCAAACATACACACAATATGCTCGATATGTGTAAATACAACATGGCATCACAACATAACTCTCGACTCAAGTATTTATTCATTAGGCTCAGGAGGCGAGATATTACAAACATGGGTCTCATGACCCAACATTCAAACATACAAGCAACAAGCACAAGCGGAAGCTTAACATGTGCAGTACAGACATCTACAAATGAAAAAGGCTGAGAAGCGACTATCTACCGAGATCTGCCGAGGGCACAAGATCGTGGCTGAGGTAACAAGCTAAGCGTCGAAGTCCAGCGGAACTACTAAGCGAGGCTGAAGTCTCTCTGCAAAACATAAAATAAGCAAGCGTGAGTACAAATGTACTCAACAAGACTTATCGAGAACTAACTACATATGCATCATTATCAACAAAGGGGTGGTGGAGTTTGGCTGCAGCAAGCCAGCTTTGACTCGGTGGCTATCTGAACTACATTGCAAGTAACTCTTTTGAGGTGGCGCTGCGAGTCCACATATTCACCATATCAATACACCACTATGGATCGCTCCCGTCTCCCTGAGAAGCGCCATCCATAGCACTCACGCTTATCTTGCGCATTTTAGAGTATCCACTTTCACTTGTCTATGAACTGTTATAGGCAGCGAAGTCCTTTACAGCGGACACGGCTATTGAATAGATCATATTAACCTGCGAGGTGTACTTCTTCACTGCGCTCTACGCCACTTACCGCCATGTACACCTCGTGTATCTCGGCAACCTTCAGCGGAAGCTTTGGCGAGGGTCGCCCACGACCTGACTAACCACACAAGTCTCTAGTCAGGTTTATCGCCTATTGGGTTCCATCCATAAGAGATCCGGCGGGGTGTCGCTCACGGCCCCAAGCGATGTGTGCGGGGTTCCCAAGCCCACCATCCAGGTGCCACTTGGTACACAGACCCTTGTGCCTAGTCATCCCAAGCCCACCTGGGTTGGGTGCCACTTGGTAGACTACTAACACTACCTACAAACACGAAACTAGTTGCAACTCTGGGCCAGAGATCAAGTTGATTAATAAGTCGAGAGGCTTGGGCGCCGGAGCCCAATGTGTGGTAGTAACTGTTCATGGATCACAAACACGAACTCAGTTCGAGGGCGGCTTCAATGAGACAACCCACCATGTACTCCTACATGGCCTCTCACCTACCTTTACCAAATCGTGTTCACACTTAGCTCTCACGATGGGACATGTTCACACACCTCCAATTCATTCCCGATGAATCAGGACTGACTCAACTCTAAGCAATAGCAGGCATGACAAACAAGCATGAATGAGTAGGCACATGAGGGCTCAAACAACTCCTACTCATGCTAGTGGGTTTCATCTATTCTTGTGGAATGACAGGTCATGCGAGAGGATAAAGGGTTCAGCTACGCAACAAGTAACACATGAATCGTTGTTGTCCTAATGCAGTAAAAGAAGCAGGAGGCGAGAGAGTGGGATTATATCGGAATGAACAAGGGGTTTTGCTTGCAGCATACGAAGATAATATAGTTCTTCGCCGGTGTCATCGATCTCATCGTCGGAACCACGTCTATCGAGAGGGACAAACACGGCAAACAAGGAAGAACACAATCAATGCAATGTGACAATATGATGCATGATGTGACATGGCAATATGATGTGATTTGAGCTAATGCAACTAGCAACAAGTTAAATGAAGTTGGTTTGAATACAAGATTCAAATTCAAACTCCATATGTGATTATTCAAATGCCATTTAATTGATTTGAACTAAACAGTGAACAAAAGTTGTTCTAACATGCATGAAAATGGTACAGATGGATAGATTGGATTTTTGATCATTTTCATATATAATTTATTTCATTTGGAATTATGGTTGAATTTATATGATTTTTTGAAGTTTAGGACATTTTCGGAATTTCTGAATAAACTTAAATCTAGAAAATCAATTCTCTGCGGCGTGATGTCCTGAGGCGTCAAACAGGGGCTGACCAGAGTCAAACTGACGTGTGGGGCCTACGTCGGTGACAACTTTAACTTAAGTCAAATCACAGGCTGATTAGCTTTGACTAAGCCACAGGGCCCACTAGCCGATCTCGGGGTAATTAGAAGGGTTTTAAGCACTAATTAAGCCACCACGTCGGCGCTTTGCGGAGTTGGCGTGGCGACCAAACCCATGTGGCGGTGCCGTCGAAGGCGCTCTGGGCGGGCGGAAAAGCAGGGGACTACCAATCGGCAGCCAGCTCGACCGCATCCACAGGCATAGGGGAGGTCAGCGGGGCCAGCCGGGCTCGCGGAGCGAGGGCTCATGGCCTTGCGGGCTCGGTTGATCTTGGGTTAGGCACCTCTGAGGGCACTAGGGGGTTGTGGTTAAGCGCGTTGGACTCGTGGGGTGCGGTGAGCTCGGTGGTAGCTTGGGCGTGCTTGCGGGGCCGTGGCAGTGGCGACATGGCGTGGCGAGCAATGGCTCAATAGCCCACGGTGGCTAGAAAACGCAGACGAGCCGCAGGAGAGAGGGAAAGAAATAGGGGCTCACGGCCGAATCCAGCAGAGTCAGCGGCGAGGCGGGGAGGTTTTGAGCTCGCGAATCCGCCGGCCTGAGCCCGGTGGCGGCGATGAAGAAGATGGAGATGGCGTTGATGCAGAGCTTCCGGGTCGCTGGCTCGTTGAGGATGTAGCGGTGGCGGAGCTCTAGGGCAAGATAAGGAGGCCCGGAGGGGCACGGTGGCTCTGATGAGCAGCGTCGGTGGCGGCAATGAGTTTGGTCTGCTTTCGGGAGAGGGCTAGAGCCCAGGAGAAGCGAGAGGCGAAGGAGAGTCGAGAATGCGTGTGGCGTCTCGAGGGTGCGGGAGCAAGCGGGGAGGCAGGAGGAGGTGGGCGGGAGGTGGAGCTCGGTGGCCTGGCGTCGTCGACCTTGACGTCCTTCTGGCGCAAGGAGGAGGGTGACTAGCATGGGCGGTGGGCGGCCCAGCCAGTGTAAGTGGCCTCTGGCCTTTCTCTCCCTCTCTTCTTTTCATTTAGTTTGCTTTTCTATTTTCTTGTAATGTTGGGCTTTATTAAAAATACTAAAAGCGTTTCCAAAAATCACTGCAAATAATTGTGGGCTCTATGGGGATTATTCCTAATAGCCCACACTTAAGTCAAATTAATTGAGCACTTAAAATAATATATAGCATTTAAATGCCCAATTGCAAATACTAAAAGATTTAGTTCGGTGACCAAATATGTCATGGAAAATGTGCAACACCTCGGTTATAAGCTTCCGGCATTTTCGGAAAAGATGAACATTTTTGAAAGCCATTTGGATTCTTGAGAATATTTTAGTTGAACCTAGTGAATTCCTTTAATGCTAGGGTTTAGGCAATCCCATTTCAAGTTTCTTAGGAATTTAAACATGATGACATGATGAGCAAGCAAAGTTAAGCAAGGGCTGATGCAGGGCTGTGGGGGGGCCCGTAGCGGTGTACTACCCTGATATGAAGTCTATCACGGTCCGGATTGGCCGTCTTCTGACTTGGCCTCTATCCATTGGTGAATTTATCCACCATGACCAATAGGTATTTTTGCTTATGGGTTCCTCCTTGAAGGGTCCAACCATGTCAAGCCCCAGAACATGCGAAGGGCCGGTGATGGGTATAATTTTGAGGCGATGGGTGGCATGTGGCTTTGATTAGCAAAGAGCTGGCAACCGGCGCATCGTTGGACTAAGTCTGAGCATCTGCCGGGCCGTCGGCCAATAAAATACTGTCTGAAGGCCTTTCCTCGAGGGCCGGGCTGCGGCATGGTGCCCACCGAGTCGGCATGAATTTCAGCCGGAGATTCCGCCCTTCCTCTTGGAGATACACCTTTGAAGGACTCGGTTGTGCTTTTCGATAAAGCTCTCCCTCATGGACCTTGTAGGCTTTAGACCGCCGCACTATGCAGCGGGCCTCGTTTTAGTCCTCGGGAAGTTCTGCCTAGTTAGGTAGGCTAGGAATGGTTCTATCCGCAGGCGATGACTGCCATTATTGCGTGGGCTGGCGGTGTTATTTCGTTGGCGGGACCACCAACTATGTCGGAATGTTTGGTGTGGGGCGGTGTGGTTGGGTCCGGGTTGTTATTTCGGACTCTCCCTCCCATAATACGGATGGCTCGAAAAGCCTCTCTAGGAAAATGTTGGGGGGGCGGCATCGCTTTGCTCCAATGCGTGCCAACACGTCTGCTGCTGGTTGTTATCCGGGCTATATGGTGAAATTGAGCCCCTCAAACCGAGCTGACATTTATGGGGCGACATTGCGATAAGCTGCCATTTTCGGATCCTTGGCATCAAAATCCCCATTTATTTGGGATATCGCGAGTTCGAATCGGCGCACCTCTAGGCGTTGAATGCCCATGGAGAGCGCCATCCGGAGACCATGTAGAAGGGCCTCGTATTCGGCTGCATTGTTGGAGTCCGTGTACATTATTTGAAATGCGTATTGGACTATATCTCCGGTTGGGGATGTCGAGCAGCCTTGAGCCCCAGGCGGCCAACATTTTGGAGCGTTGAAGTGCATGATCCGGTTGGAATATCGCCGTACTCTTTAGGGAGTTGACTTGATCCATCGGCGATGAAGTCAGCCAAAACTTGCGACTTAATAGCTCGCCGTGGCTTGTGAGTTATGTCGAGCAGGAGGAGCTCAATGGCCCATTTAGCAATCCGGCCCGTTGCGTCATGATTGTTTATAATGTCATTAAGAGGTACTTGGAGGCTACTGTTATCGAACACTCTTGGAAGTAGTGTCGCAGCCGGGATACCATGAACACCGCGTATGCTATCTTTTGATAATCTTTTGTGACTTGCATGGAGTTAGGACGGTGGACCGTAGTAAACTGGTTTTGGAGAGGAACTTGTGTCAAAATCCGTTTCTCGTTAAACAACGAGCACCGCTTACAACAGCGGGTTGCGCGATGTATAATAGCATTGGTTCGCCCATGTTGGAAGCGCGGCCAGAGACGGTTGTTGCCAATATGGCTTTGATTTCTTGAGTCCGGCCGTGGCGAGATCAAATCCACTCGAAGTGTTGATGCGCGGAGGAGGCGATAAAGGGGTAATGCCTTTTCTCCTAAGCGGGAGATAAAGCGTCTTAGAGCATACGCATCCGATCAATTTTGTATTTGTTTGAGGTCTTTGGGGATATCAATTCGTGAGCTCGGATCTTGGCTGGGTTTGCTTCAATTCCTCTGCGGATACAATGAAGCCCAAGAGCTTTCCGGGTGGTACTGCTGAAAACACATTTTCTAGGTTGAGCTTGATGTCATATGTTAGGAGATTATCGAATGTGAGCCTCAAGTAAATCGACTAGGGTTTCGACATGCTTGGATTTTGACCACATCGTCTCGTATGCCTCCTTTGTTTTGCCGATCTGGTTTGCCAAACATATCGAATCATCGTTGATATGTTGCGCGGCGTTTTTGAGCCGAAGGGCATTGTGTTGAAGCGAGAATGGGCGTATGGAGTGATGAATGCCGTTGCGGCTTAGTGCAGCTCTGCCATCTTAATTTGGTGGTAGCGAAGTATGTCGTCGAGAAACACAATGAATCGTGTCCTGCGATGGCGTTGATAATTTGATCGATCACGGGGGAGGAAGGATCCTTTAGGCAAGCCTTATTAAGGTCCTTAAAATCGACACATAAGCGCCATGATTTGTCCTTCTTTGGTACTGTCGATTGTCAAAATCGGCGGATCTCGGGTAGGGGTCCCGAGCTGTGCGTCTAAGCGGATGGTAACAGGAGACAAGGGACACGATGTTTTACCCAGGTTGGGCCCTCTCGATGGAGGTAATACCCTACTCACCTTGATTAATATTGATGATATGGGTAGTACAAGAGTAGATCTACCACGAGATCGTAGAGGCTAAACCCTAGAAGCTAGCCTATGGTATGATTGTTGTTAGTCCCATGGACTAAAACCCTCCGGTTTATATAGACCGAGGATAGGTTAGGGTTACACGAGTCGGTTACAATGGTAGGAGATCTACATATCCGTGTCGCTAAGCTTGCCTTCGCAAGGAAAGTCCCATCCGGACACGGGACGAAGTCTTCAATCTTGTATCTTCATAGTCCGAGTCCGGCCAGCGGTGATCGTTGACTGTCCGGACACCCCTAATCCGGGACTCCTCGGTTGCCCCGAACAGGCTTCAATGCGATGAGTGCAGCGCGTTGATTGTCTTGACATTGCGGCGGGTTCTTCTCCAAATTCCATATACTTGTTGAATAGTGTAAACCCCGATAAATGCTGCGCTCCTTGGCTTCTCGCCCAATAATGGCCATCTTCCGTGTTTGAATGAATCGAAAAGCAGGGTATTTTACACTTACCCCTAGCTGCGCCAAATGAGCCGTCTATAAAGGCGAGGATCTAGATCTGAGTCACACCATCCCCTCTGCGAGCTTTCATCCAGTGCCTCTAACAAAACCCATTCCATCATGGATAGTCGTGCGGCTCCTCCTCTCACGCTCCCGGCCCTCAGCACTGGAAATTGGAAATGCTCAGTCCCATAGCGAGCTAGTTATACTCCAAACCAAAGATTTCTTCCCCGGCCTTCATGGTTCGGTTCGAGCGGACTCGCCACCTACAAGGCGGAGAGGAAGCGGAGTGTCCCGATCCCTCTAAAGGAGGCGGGTGTGCCGCCTCTTATCTAGTAAGAGGACTCGGTTCCAATCCATCCGTTTCTCCGGGGGCTCTTGGAGTTCTCTGACCTCAGTTGCACCACCTTCCGCCTGCCTCCATTCTGCATGTCGCGGGCCGTGGCCCTTCTTGAACTGTTCTTGGGCATTGAGGCTCATTTTGCCTATGGAAGAGATTATTCTGCCTAGTACCCCGTTCTCATGAGGGTGATATATCAAGTGGGCGGGCGAACTATAGCGCATCGCTGGGACGGATATCTCTCTGGAACCCGAAGAAAGCGTCGAGGCTAGCCTTGGAATGGTTTTACATGGAGGGCGTCCCGCTGCGGACCCTGTTGGATCGGTCTTCGGAGTTTAGCAATGCTCCCTCTGAAGAAGCGCCTAAGTGGCGCCACGGAGCCCAGGAGGAAAATGACAGGATGTCCTTTGCTTGATGGGCGAATAAGATTCTGGCTCATGCGGATTGACCATGATTGGAGTCGTGGCAATTTGCATTATGAAGTGCAGCCGCTCAATATGAGGCCACCCATGTGGGACTTCAGCGGGGAGGGCGATGACACCGCCATGGCATAAAGGGCGGGATCGGTCACTGAACTGGTGAAGACCTTATGCGCCATGTATAAAGGGAGGAGGAGGATTTTCTCGCGTCAACCCTGGCGAGTTTTCTTGAATAATCCTCGAAGTTGGGTAAGCAAACATCTTTATGGCCTGTCCGATCCATGTTCCGTGGTTAAATATCTCATTTCATGGTTTTTTTGCGGGAACTCGCCGGGCGTGGAGAGATACACAGCCCGCCCCCACAACCTGAGGATCCGGAGCGGTCCCTCGATCCGACCTCGAAGAGGATCCGGATATAAAGGTGGAGTTGATCGTGGGGTGTTCCACCAACTTAGCATCGACAATGCTTTGGTTGCCATTCGACCGATTACCCCGGAATACTTCCGGCCTCCACGAGTGGCGGGACCGAGGTCCAAATACTCGACAACGACCCATCGGTGCTAATTTCTTGATCACCGTATATTAATGATGTTTTGAGGGGTGCCTTGAGGCGGAGGCGAGCCGCGGCGCTGGTAACAACAAGGCGATCTGGTTGAGGCTGAAAAAAGTCGGTCGGATCGACACTCCGCGCAGCGGTATGGCGTGTCACCATATTCGAGGATTGATTCTGAGAGGTGTACTAACGCTGGTGCTCCTTTCGGGGAAAAAGCTCGCGAGGACTGAGTCCGTAGAGGTTGTAATCGAACCTCCAGGCCAGGCTCCAAGCGGAGTGCAGGCGGAGGCGAGCCAGGCGTCGTCGGATGCTCCTCCGATAGAGGATGCCGACAGATTATCCGCCACCAACTCCGAGGTGGAGGCGCCATGAATCCACAGGCGCCGCCGTACAGTTCTTCGTGGCATGTTTCTCCCAGAGGCCTTGAATGCCTTCAATTCAGGAGATCGCACCTCCGTGCGCTCGAGATAGTCTAGCGAGCCACGAGGCGGTATGTAAGGACATCTGGTGAGAAATTTGTGATTATATATGCGGTAGCCCTCGAGGCTTAAAATAGTTAGAATAACTGATTTAAGGATCATTTGTTATCTGAGGATCTTACAAAAGGAATACCCGCTGTCCCGGAGCTTGAAGAATGCAAGGCCCAACTTGAGGCCGCACTAGCGCGCTTCTGAGGGAGCCACGAGACCCCTCACGGTACTATATGCTTCAAAAGATAAATAGGTTATGAAGTGCAGCGTGTGTGTAAATCGACAATAATATTGCAGATGGCACGGACTAGATCGGACAAGCAACAACTCATGCGCCAGCTAAAGGCGGCGAGCATGCTTACGAGGTGCAGTGGGGAAAAATAACCTCAATATGCCAACACCCAACTGGTGAGGAACTAAAGGATGTTCGTGCCGGTTGTCTAACTCCGTAAAGGAGGCGGCGGCTTCGTCGCGGCATTTTGATAAGTGCTTGGCGAACTTTGAAAGAGTTGGCGAGGAAAGCGACTAACATAAACATGTATGTAGGTTTTCTCACAGGTCGTCTGAAGAGAATGCCAGTTCTTGGTGATCTTCTTCCCGAACTACGTCAACTGCATGAGCAAGTTGGCGGGTGATGAAAAGCGTCGGCCAGCCTTGTGGCCATCTATCTCCCCTGCCGAAGGCATTGGAAGCTGGCGAAGCGGCTTCAAGGAGCGCGGCGCTTCCGACTATGGAACATATCGGCCTGCCGTCGAAGCGCCGGGAGGCTGGGCCATGGCGAAGCAGCGGTACCACGGTGACCCAAACCACATGGCGAGTCGGACTGTGGGGCTGATGGGAAGAGATCCTGTAAGCTTAGTGTCTGGCCAAGTAGAATTGGCGCCAAGTATTCAACAAGATTGTAAATTAGATAGCCTATTAGATGGCATTGAGGAGGAATACAATGAGTCGAGTTGACTATGTAATTAAATATGACATAAAAATGTCTTCTAGCGGATTGTAGATCATTTGTCATAGCGGACCTTTTAAGCCGACCTCGAACCCAATAGTCCGGTGTGTCCGAATACCTTCGTGGTTATATAAGAACCGGGGTATGCATGGAGACAAAGGCGTGGGGGTCATTATTGCTGTGTCGAGAAAAGTGCCCAACTAGTTATGTTATATTACATGGATAGTAGAAACATCTTCGGGAGAATAGTTCCGTTAAGGGTTCCTTTCGTTGGGATGCATGCCCTAAAGTGCATGTCAAAACTGCTAAGAAAGCAGAAAATCATCTGAGGGCAGATGGATAAATAGTTAAAAATCATCTTCGATTCACCGACCGAATATTCGCTTAAGCGCTAGCTTTCGGCTTCACCCGGTCTGAGGTACACATCCGGTTGACAGCGGTAACAATCGCAGAGGTGCTCCCTTTACCACCTAGCGAACAATCGGGAGCGTGAGGGGTAAGCACGAGAGCGAGCAACCCAGCTTGGCCAAAACATAAGTCATATCGATGCATATCTTGGTGAATAAAAGGTACATGTGGAAGTTTCACACATGTGTTGGGCATAAAGCCCGTATAAATAAGCTTACATTAAAGAAGCCCCGGAGTATAATGGCGCGGACAACGCGTCAAATATGTCTTGAACAAAGCGTGAGCAGCCTCTAAAGGCTTTAAAAAGAAAGGGGAGGAAGGAGAAATAAAGACAGCAAAAATAGAAAATATGGGCGGAGGAAGGAGGCGAACTTGGAGTCAGCGCTTAGCGTAGAATCTTCGTGGGCGGGCTGCGTTCCATGGGTTCGGCTCGAGTCGGTTATCCGATCGTTTAGCGAGGCGGTATGCTCCATGGTCGGGACCTGGTCGATGATGAAGGACCTTCCCATTTGGGCTTGAGTTTGTCCTTTTTCTTGTCCGGCGTAGAACTAGTCCGCCAGCGTTGTAAGCTTTGGCCGTGCTTCCCTGCTTTGATATCTTGAGCCTGCTGTTGATAAAATCGCGGAGCGAGCTTTTGCCACGTCCGCTCCTCCTCCAATGCGTCAAACTGTCCTGCCGATCGAGCTCGGCTTCTCTTTCTTCATACATGCGCCGCGAGGTGAGTCATGAATTATGTCGCATGAGGCAAGACTGCCTCTGCGCCGTACACCATAAAAATGGTGTGAATCCGGTAGTAATTGGCGTGGTCGCAGCCCCAGTCTGGTCGAGCTCCTCAACCCGGTCGTGTTAGATTCCTTGAGGACCGCACTAATGCAGGTTTAATGCGCTCATGATTAATTAGACCGTTTGCCGTTCGACTTGACCGTTGGTTTGAGGTGATAGACCGAGGCAAAATCGAGCTTGATGCCCATGTTTTTGCACCATAATTTGACCTCATCGGACGTGAAGTTGGTGCCGTTATCGATGATGATCTTGTGGGGACACCGTAGCGGATGCACTACCCTGATATGAAGTCTATCACGGTCGGATTGACCATTTTAACGAGCTTGGCCTCTATCCATTTGGTGAATTTATCCACCATGACCAATAGGTATTTTTGCTTGTGGGTTCCTCCCTTAAGGAGTCCAACCATGTCAAGCCCCGGACCGTGAGCGGCGGTGATGGGTATAGTTTTGAGGCGGTGGGTGGCATGTGGCTTTAGTTAGCAAAAAGCTGGCAACCGGCGCATTGTTGGACTAAATCCTGCGCATCTGCCCGGGCCGTCGGCCAATAAAATCCTGTCTGAAGGCCTTGCCTACAAGGTCCCGGGCTGCGGCGTGGTGCCCACCAGTCCGGCATGAATTTCAGCGGGAGGTTTCGCCCTTCCTCTTGGAGATACACCTTTGAAGGACTCTTGTAGTGCTTTTCTTATAAAGCTCTCCCTCATGGACTTTATAGGCTTTAGATCGCCGTACTATGCAGCGAGCCTCATTTTGGTCTTGGGGAGTTCCTGCCTAGTTAGGTAGGCTAGGAATAGTTCCGTCCGCAGGCGATAACCGCCATTGTTTAGTGGGCGAGAGGTGTTATCTCGGTGGCGAGCCTCCGATTGTGTCGAGTGTTGGCGTCGGCGGTGCGGTTGGGTCGGATTGTTATTGCGGACTCCCCTTCGATAATGCGGATGGCTTGAACAGCCGTTCGGGGAAGATGTTAGGCGGGGCGGCATCGCGTTTTGCACCGATGCGTGCCAATATGTCCACCCTGGTTGTTATCCGGGCTATATGATGAAATTGAGCCCTTGAACCGTGCTGACATTTGTAGGACCGCATTGCGGTATGCTGCCATTTCGGATCTTTGGCATCAAAGTCTCCGTTTATTTGAGATATCGCGAGTTGAATCGCGCACCTCTAGGCGTTTAATGCCCATGGAGCGCCATCCGGAGGCCATGCGAAGGGCCTCATATTGGCTGCGTTGTTGGATGCGTATACATTATCGGAAGGGCGTATTGGACTGTGTCCCGGTTGGGGACGTCGGGCATGACGCCAGCCCCAGGCGGCCAACATTTTGGAGCCGTCAAAGTGCATGATCAATTGGAGTATCGCCGTACTCTTTAGGGAGTTGACGGTCCATTCGACCCGCGAAGTCGGCCAAAACCTGCGACTTGATAGCTCGTCGTGGCTTATAGGTTATGTCGAATGGAAGGGCTCTATGGCCCATTTAGCAATCCGGCCCGTCGCGTCGCGGTTGTTTATAATGTCGTTAAGAGGTACCGGAGGCTACCGTTATCGAACACTCTTGAAAGTAGTGTCGCAGCTTCGGGATGCCATGAACACGCGTATGCTATATTTTGATAATGTGGGTACGGGACTTGCATGGAGTGAGGACGGTGGACACATAATAAACCGGTCTTTGAAGAGGAACGGTGTCCGTCCGTTCTCGTTCGACAACGAGCACCATGGCTGACAACTTGATGTGTTGCGGCAATATATAATAGCATTGGTTCGCCCATGTTGGTAGCGGCAGAACCGTATTGTTGCCAATATGGCTTTTATTTCTTCTAGTCCGGCCGTGGCGGTATCAAATCCACTCAAAGTGTTACGATCTTGGCGGAGGAGGCGGTAAAAGTGCGCCTTTTCTCCCAAGCGGAAATAAAGCGGCTTAGAGCCGCTCGCAACCGATCAATTTTGTATTTGTTTGAGGTATTTTGGAATATCAATTGTGTGAGCTCGGATCTTGGCTGGGTTTGCTTCAATTCCTCTACGGACACAATGAAGCCCGGAGCTTTCGGTTGGAGCAGCAAGACGCATTTTCGAATTGAGCTTGATGTCATATTTTGAAGATTGTCGAATGTGAGCCTCAAATGCGTCTACTATATTTTCGACATGCTTGGATTTGATGACCCGCCATCTACATATGCTTCCTTTGTTTTGCCGATCTGGTTTGCGGACATATACGAATCATGCGTTGATATGTTGCGCGGCGTTTTTGAGCCGAAGGGCATTGTGTTGAAGCGAGAATGGGCGTATGGAGTGATGAATCTTTGTTGCAGCAGTGCAGCTCCGCCATCTTGATTTGGTGGTAGCAGATGCAGCGTCGAGGAAGCACAATGAGTCGTGTCCTGCTGTAGCATCGATAATTTGATCAATTCGAGGAGGAAGGATCCTTTGGGAAAGCCTTATTAAGGTCTTTGAAATCAACACATAGGCGCCAGGATTTGTCCTTCTTTGGTACCATCTCGGGTTTGCTAGCGGTCGGATGTTTTATATCTACGATGAATCCGGCTTCGAAGTTTGGCTAGCTCTTCTCCATGGCTTTGTCTCTTGGGTTGGAAAAGCGCCGAAGAGCTGTTTGGTGGCTTGAATCCTTTTATGATATTTTGGCTATGCTCGGCCAGCCGGCGTAGGATTCTGGTATGTCGAAGGGTGCGAGGCAAAAATGTCGATTTTCTCGTAGAAATTCTCGTGGTCTGGCGTCTACATCGGGTTTAATTGTGCCCCAATGGAGCCGTCTTTGCGAGGTCCGTTGGGTGGACTTGGAATTTGACTATTTCATCTGCTGGTTTAAAGAGGTGGACTTGGATCTTTTATCAAGTATCACATCGTCCCATTCACCGTGGGCGCATCGCGATGAGTTCCTCGGCCGCTAGGGCTTCGGATAGTGCCTCGAGGGCTAGTGCGGCTGTCTTGTTTTGGTAGCGAGTGCTATGTTCGGATCACTAGCGAGTGATGATTTTGTTAGGTCCGGGCATTTTAAGCTTCATTTACCCATAATGGGCTATAGCTTGAAAAATTGTGAATGCCTCTCGCCCCAATAAAGCATGATATCTGCTGCTGAACGGGGCCACTTGAAATGTGACCTCCTCGGACCTGTAATTGTCCGTGAGCGAACACTACGTCGGTGTGATTTTTCTGTGCAACATGCTTCCGGCTAGGGATTATTCCTCTAAAGGTTGTGCTGCTTCGCTCAATGCGGTTCCAGTCTATTTCAATTTTTGGAGGGTTTCCTCATAGATGAGGTTCAGTCGCTGCCGCCATCCATGAGTACCTTTGTAGGCGAAAGCCATCCACTATTGGACTAGAACCAATGCGGCTGGTGCTCACGGCTTTGAATTTGGGTTAAATCCTTGGCATTAAAGGTAATAGCCGTGTCATCCATGGATGTATTGTTGCTACTTGGTAGACTTGACAAGGTTGCGGGTGTTCGTTTCGCATGTTATTTGATCGGAAGTCTAAAACTATTAACACCGTCTTTGGTATTCTGCTGGGCTGGGATTACGAAGCTAGAAGCTCTTCGTCACTTTTGGCCACTGCCGTAGTATCCAACATGCTCGAAGGCTATGAGTTGGAGTGGCGCCCTACGTGCTATGAATTTTGCGAGGGTCCGTTTAGCCAACCCTCGGTATGGTTCCGTACCCTTTAGGGGTTTTGTTTTTGATGTTTAATCCGGTGCTTGGTGATGATGCACCCTTTTATTCGGACTAGGGATGTATTGGGGCGGATTATCCCAAAATTGACTTTCGGTTTTCCCGCACTCTCCATCGCATACAGTACTTTTGTACTATGGTCACCAAGTCATCAAAGCGTTTAATTTCGCGACGACTTATGGCGTTTAAGTTCCTTTGTCCATGCAATTATTGCAAAAAAGTGAGATTCGTCCTCCTCTCGGCGATCCTTTATCCTGTCCATAACCGGGAGAATGTGGCCCGATAATGATGTACTATTTCAGTTGGCTCTTGCTGAATTCGGGATAGATCGCTAATGTTTGGGTGGGTGGGTGGAACTTGATCCAGAACCCGTCAATTTAAGACTCGGGGACGAGAAGTTTCGAACTTCGGAAGTTTGGATTTTGAATGCTATCAATGAGTCAACCCGCCGCTGACTTTAAGTTCAGGGCTTGATCGACATCCGTCCCTCTGCGGGAATCCGGCATGGAGGGATCGGGAATCGGACGTAGCTAGTCCTTAAGATAGAAGAAGAATCGCCGCATTGCTCCTCTATCACAGCAACATGATGGGTAGCTTGGGAGAGTTGATCTCTCTCGGATCGGTTTAGGCCCGATCTGGTGCGTAATCTATGGCGACTCGAGCGGCGATCACGATCCTAGAGCTTCGTTCTGAGAGGAGATCGATCGGATCTAACTGTTACGGCAAGTTCTGAATTAACGTGAAGATTGGTTTCGATGACTCGAGAAGTCATCGTTGGTAATGACGAATTGGCGGTCATAAGAAAACCTCCTAGCGGAGAGTCGGCGATGGCCAAGGCTCCTTTGGCAATAGTATTGTCTTTAAAAGGCGGGATGAGGCATCCTTCACGATGGCGGCGACAGAGAGAACTCTCAATGAAAGCACCAATGTCGGTGTCAAAACCGGCGGATCTCGGGTAGGGGTCCCGAGCGTGCGTCTAAGCGGATGGTAACGGGAGACAAGGGACACGATGTTTTACCCAGGTTGGGCCCTCTCGATGAAGGTAATACCCTACTCCTGCTTGATTAATATTGATGATATGGGTAGTACAAGAGTAGATCTACCACGAGATCGTAGAGGCTAAACCCTAGAAGCTAGCCTATGGTATGATTGTTGTTAGATCCTCTGGACTAAAACCCTCCGGTTTATATAGACACCGGATAGGTTAGGGTTACAGTCGGTTACAATGGTAGGAGATCTACATATCCGTATCGTAAGCTTGCCTTCCACGCCAAGGAAAGTCCCATCCGGACACGGGGCGAAGTCTTCAATCTTTTATCTTCATAGTCCGAGTCCGATAGCGGTGATAGTTCGACTATCCGGACACCCTCTAATCCGGGACTCCCTCGGTACCATTACCAAATTTGCTAGCAGTCCGGATGTTTAATGTCTCACGATGAATCCGGCCTCCAATAGTTTGGCTAGCACCTCTCCCATGGCCTGTCTCTTGGGTTCGGGCTTGCCGAAGAGCTTGTTTGGTGGCTTGAATCCTTTTAGGATATTTAGGCTGTGCTCGGCCAGCGGCGTGGGATTCTGGCATGTCGAAGGTGCGGACGAAAATGTCCCAATTTTCGTAGGAATTCTTATGTCTGGCGTCCACATCGGGGTTTAATTGTGGCCCGATGGAGGCCGTTTTGGTAGGAGTCCGTTGGATGGACTCGAATTTGACTATTTAAATGCGCGGTTTAAAGAGGTGGACTTGGATCTCTTGTCGAGTATCACATCGTCCCTGTTCACCGTGGGCGTGGCGCGATGAGTTCCTCTGCCGCTAGGGCTTGGATAGTGCCTCAAGGGCAAGTCTGGCTGTTTTATTTTGGTAGCGGGCTATGTAAGGTCACTAGCGAGTGATAATTCCGTTGGGTCCGGGCATTTTGAGCTTCATGTACCCGTAATGGGGTATAGCTTGAAAAATTGTGAATGCCTCTCGCCCTAATAGAGCATGGTATCCGCTCTTTGAGCAGGGCCACTTGGAATGTGACCTCCTCGGACCTGTAATTGCCCGGCGTGCGAACACCACATCTAGTGTGATCTTTCCTGTACAGCATGCTTCCCGACTGGGGATTATTCCTCTAAAGGTTGTGCTGCTTTGCTCAATGCAACTCCATCTATTTCCATTTTTGCGAAGGGTTTCCTCGTAGATGAGGTTTAATCCGCTGCCGCCGTCCATGAGTACCTTGGTAAGGCGAAAGTCGTTCACTATTGGAGTAAGGACCAATGCGGCTGGTGCTCGGGCTATTCAGAATTTAGGTTAAATCCTTCACTGGCGTTAAAGGTAATAGCCATGTAACTCCATGGATTTATTGTTGCTATCTGGTAGACTTGGCAAGGCTGCGGGTGTTAGTTTCCGCATATTATTTGATCGAAAGTCTCGAAGACTGTTAATACCGTCTTGGTATTCTGGGCTGGTGCTTTCTGGAGCTAAAGCTCTTAGCCACTTTTGGCCCTTTGTAGTATCCAACATGCTCTAAGGCTATGAGTTGGAGTGGCGCCCTCGTGCTATGAATTTTGCGGGGTCCATTGAGCCATCCCTCGATCTGGTTCCATGCCCTTTGGGGGTTTTGCTTTTGGTATGTAACCGGGTGCACAGTGATGATGCACCCTTTTATTTCGGACTAGGGTGTATTGAGGGCGGATTATCCCAAAATTTGATTTCGGTTTTCAGGCGCTCTCCATCGCGATACTTTACGTACTATGGGCGCCAAGTCAGTGAGCGTGTAATTTCCTGACGACTTGTGGCGTTTAGGATTCCTTGTCCGTGCAATTATTGCGAGAAGAATGAGATTGCGTCCTCCTCGCGGCAATCCTTTATCATGTCCATAACGGGAGAATCGGCCCGATAATGATGTCTTGTTTCACGGGCTCTTGCGGATTTGGGATAGATAAGCTTATGTTTGGGTGGGCGGGTGGGATTAATTTCGAACCCGTCGATCTAAGATGCAGGGCGGGAAGTTTCGAACTTGGAAGCTTGGGTTCTTGGAGGTTGTCCAATGAATCTAGCCCATTTGCGACTTTAAGTTCAGGGCTTGGTGGTGTCCTCCCCTCGTGGGAATCCGGCATGGAGGGTCGGGAATCGGACATAGCTAGTCCTTAAGGTAGGAGAAGAGTCGGCATATTGTTCCTCTACCACAGCAGCGTGGTGGGTAGCACAGGAGAGTTGATCTCTCTCGAGATCGGTTTAGGCCCAATCGATGCGTGATGCTGTGGCGACTCCCACGGCGGCGTCACGATCAATAGCTCGTTCAAGGAAGAGAACTCCATCTGATCTAACTGCTCGGCGAGTTCGAGTTAACGTGAAGATTGCTTTCGATGACCGAGAAGTCATCATCGGGTGGCGGCGAATAGGCGGTAAATGAAAACCGCCTAAGCGGGAGAGTTTGGCGGTGGCCAAAGCTCCTTTAACAGCAGTGCCGTCTTTAAAAGGCGGGATGAGGCATCCTTCGACAGCGGACGACACGGAGAACTCTCAATAAAAGCACCAATGTCGGTGTCAAAACGGCGGATCTCGATGCAGGGGTCCCGAGCTGTGCGTCTGGCGGATGGTAACGGAGACAAGGGACACGATGTTTTTACCCAGGTTGGGCCCTCTCGATGGAGGTAAACCCTACTCTGCTTGATTAATATTGATGATATGGGTAGTACAAAGTGGATCTACCACGAGATCAAAGAGGCTAAACCTAGAAGCTAGCCTATGGTATGATTGTTGTTAGTCCTATGGACTAAAACCCTTCGGTTTATATAGACACGGATAGGGTTAGGGTTACAGTCGGTTACAATGGTAGGAGATCTACATATCCGTGTCGCCAAGCTTGCCTTCCACGCCAGGAAAGTCCCATCCGGACACGGGCGAAGTCTTCAATCTTGTATCTTCATAGTCCGAGTCCGGCCAGCGGTGATAGTTGACTATCCGGACACCCCTAATCGAGGACTCCCTCGGGAGGCCTTGCCTTTCGATCATAGATGCTTTTGTATTGGCCTTCTTAAGGCAAACTTGTCTAACTTATGTCTATACTCAGATATTGTTGCTTGGCTGACTTGTGTTTCGAGCTTATGTATTCGAGTCCTCGAGGCCCCTAGCTTGTAATATAAAGCTTGCATTATTTTAATTTGTGTCTAGAGTTGTGTTGTGATATCTTCCTGTGAGTCCCTGATCTTGATCGTACACATTTGCGTGTATGATTAGTGTATGATTGAATCGGCAGCGTCACAAGTTGATATCGAACCCATTGCCTATAGGTAGCCCCTTTCCAACTCCTTGGCGAGTCGAGTCTAGTCACTACAAAACTTTTACTAACATGGTGTGTGTGTCTTACGGGCCCACATTGCCATTGGGTGGTAATAGGATCTTTTACTCCTCATCTATACTACGGGACTCTGATCTCTCTTCCATTGGGTTAAGCAGATTTACTAACTCTAACATTAGGATCTGTGACCACATTCACCCCAAAGTTGGATAAGACATAGTTATTCCTTAGAATAGTATTCGAATAGTACACACATTGTAGTGTTGACTACTATGTGGTATCCATAAATACCTCTTTCATTATGCATGTTTCAACATGAATGATCCTTGTCTTTGCAAATGCTCAATCTGAACTACCTCTGTTACATGTTAGCGGGATGGTTAGACTACTGCTTGGTCGTGGCCGTGGTGCCAGCGATCCACCACCACCGAATTCTTTCTTTGGAATGATGCAAGAATTTGATCTGAACCACCAGTTCATGGAAGGAATGATGGCTTAGTTTCCTCGTCCGAACATGAATCAACAGCCAACCCCAGTAACTCTGCAGGACTTCATGCCCCTCAACCCAATTATTTACCGCAGCTCAACTCAGCCCCTTGATGCTGGCTCCAGCGACATCACGTATGAAATGGAGTGCGCTAGTGTGGCCCTGCTAGCTATGTCACCTTTGCATCATTTTTTACGAAGGTCCGCTGCTCAATGGTGAGACAACCACATGCATACCCTACCGCTGGAGCGGTCATCACTTGGACGGATTTCCAAGCCGCTTTCCGTGCCCGCTTCATTCCTCAAGGGATCATGGACAAGAAGAAGCGCGAGTTCCGCAACCTCACCCAAGGCAACAAGTGCGTAGATGCTTATCGGCGGGAATTCTTGGACTTGTCCGTTATCTTTGAAGAAGACATTGCTCTTGATGCTCGTGGCAGGAAAAGTTTCATGATGGACTTCAACCTGATATCAAGCTAGTGCTCCTAGTGCATGACTTTGCTGATTTCGCCACCTTGGTGAACAAGGCCATTCATGTCGAAACGGGTCTGCAGGAACACCAGGGATCCCTCAGGCGCAACTGTGAGCTGGCTCATCTTGGGGCCCGTCAGCACAGAAGCGTCAGATATGGATTCCCCATTGCATGTATCGTCTAACTGCACCTGCACCAAGACAGTCTTATGCCGCACCGCGTCTGCCTCACCCCCATAGAGGCAGCCTCTTCGAGTTGTACCACCCCAAGCTCCTGCTCCCAATCCCAATGATGGTGTGTGCTTCAGATGTGGCCGTTGAGGTCACCTTGCCAAAGAGTGCAATCAAAAAAAGAGCTAGCTGGCTCAGCCTTCAACTGGCCGTAACAATCAGCCCCATAACAACAATGCCAGACCTTATGGTCGTGGTCAGGCTAATCATGTTGATCTGAATGAAGCTCAAGACCAGCCTGCCACTGTGATGGATACTCTTCTCGTTAATTTAGTACCAGCTGCTATTTTATTCGATACAGGAGCATCGCATTATTTCATATCAGAAGATTTTGCATTCATGCATGGCATTAAATACGAAGAGATGCACATTCCATTAGTGGTAAACACCCCCGCGGGCCAATGTCGAACCACCATGGTTAGCCACAACATCGTCATTGAGATTGAAGGATTAGAGTTCCATGCCTCTCCCATTATTATGAAGTCTTCCAATATTGACCTCATTCTGGGAATGGATTGGTTGAAAGCACATATGGCTTCTATCATTTGCGCCACTAAAACCGTCCACCTTCTACACCCTTGAGATGAGATAGTAAGCTACAATGCTTATGCGGTTCAAAATCTTTGAAGCCGCGACTTTATGTCTTGAATCGTTGAATGCAGCACCTCTTGAGGAATTCAAAGATTCGATTCACTACAAAAAGACACATCCGTGACATTTTGGGCGAGCGAAATTTTTTCGGCATCGTATGACACTTCTATGACAATAATTGTGACAAAACCGGTATCATCATAGATGTGGTGGGCTCCTACTTCCATGACAAAAATCATGGCGAAAATGGGCTTTTAAGTCTGGGCGGGCGAGCGGCGCTGCATGACATTCTTTGGGCCGTCCATGGCGAAAAAAATCCGTGGTAGAAGCGAGGGAGGAAAATTTGGGGAGTTCCGGTTACTAGGTCGGGGCGGCGATCGCGTTTCTCGTACGTCTGCGCATATGTGCTGGCGTTAGCTCTAGCGAACCCGGCGGCGTTGGGCTCTAAGCGAACCCGGCGATTGCACGCGAGCTACATTCTTGAACCCGGCGATCGATCGATGGCTGTTAGCTGAACCCGATCGAGAGATTCCTTAGCTCTTGCTTCTAGCTGAAGCCGATCGATGCTGCCTATGGGATGAGCGGTGGCGTTGCGGGGCAGGGTTGGATGAGCGATGGCGGTGTCGTTGCCTCTGGATGAACAAGACCCGTGGTGTGGTGGAGGCTAGATGAGCGATGAAGCGGTGGAGGGTGCCCGTGGAGGGTGGTTGAGCAGGACCCGTGGTGTGGAGGCTGGATGAGCAGTTGACGGTGGATGGGTGGTTGAGCGATGGCCGATGGAGTAGCGGCGGTGGAGGCTGGATGAGCGAGGGCCGTGGAGGTGGAGGAGGTCAGCGGTGGAGATGAGCGGTATCCGTGGAGTCCGTTTTGCGATGCGCCACACCCATCCCGATGAACAGGACCCCTTTTCGGCCGTGGCGCTCCAACACAAGTCCGTTTCGTCCGTTTTGTGATGCGCCACACCCTTCGATCAACGGGACCCCGTTTCGACCATAGGAAGTCTGTTTGCGTCCGTTTTGCGATCGCCACACCCTCCCGATCAGCAGGACCCCCATTTCGACCGTAGGAGGTCCGTTTAAATCCGTTTGTTGTCGCCACACCCTTCGATCAACGGGACCCCATTCGAGCGTGGCGGTCGAACACAAGGCCATTTCGCCGTTCTGCGATACACGAGCCTCGTTTCCGCCGCTTGTTCCGTCCAAGCCGGTTGGCTCCCACGCGTTCCGTTGCCTCCCATGAACACGACACATTCCGTTGCCTCCCCATGAACACGAGCATTCCGTTGCCTCCCCATGAACACGATGACGATGCTGTTTTTCCGTTCCGACCCAGCCATGTACGCAGGCCACGGCGTGCGTGTGCGCGGCGGCGTTGAGACCCTGCCGTATGTACACATACGTGGCGTATTTTCTTTCTTGCACCCTGGCCTTATGCGTATGTGTACATGCTACGTCGGCGCCTCTACTAGGACGCGTGCGGCGCCTCTACGCCGACCGGTATATGCGTACACATTCGCGACCAAGATGACAGCGCTTCGTGCGCCGACCAGGTGGGTCCCGGTATCGAGCACTTCCTTGCCTACTTGGATGTAGCTGGTGGGTCCCAGCAGTCAAAGGCGAATCGTTTTGTTTTTTGCCGGACGCACTTCCTTGCGTGCGAAGGTGTAACTAGTGGGTCCCGGCGATCGAAGCGAATCGTTTTTGCGGGCGCACTTCCTTGCGTGCGAAGATGGCTGGTGTGTCCCGGCGATCGAGAAGCGTTTTTTCGCGAAATCGGTGGCCCGTCGGTGGGTCCCGGCTGTCGGTGGAGAATCATTATTTTCAGCGTAATAAGGAGGCACTTCCTTGCTGCGACCGTGGACCTAGCTTTCAGCCTCTCCGCGTCGATCCACGTCCGATGGAAGTTGTTCCTTGACCACGTTGACCAGGCGCGCCCGAAGCACCTGGCGGTGGGCGATGGCGAGCCTAGGAAGGGGCGGCGGGCGGGAAAAGGCGTGGCGATGGAAGCCAGCGGGAGAATCTGAGGTTGACTGGTTCGGCTGCGGTGTGAGGCTGCCGTCGCCCTTGAGAACTGGCAGCGATGGGAATAGTAGGCGGTGAGGCCTCCAGCGTCAGCCAGCCAGCCACAGGAGGCGGGAGCATGCGGCATGACCGGCGCTGCTTTGGCGGTGGAGCAAGAAGACCGGAGGTTGAAGAAGCACTACGGACGTTGGATGGACATCGTCACAGTCCTTTGGAGCTAGAATCGTTCATATTGACTAAGTTGACAAAGCCCTCCATCCCGTCAACTTAGTTGGCCCTAAGTCATCCTCCACTATGGTGGGTCCCAGCTAGCAGGGTGGGTATTCATTTTTTGTGCGTAATAAGGAGGCACTTCCTTGCGTGCGAAGATATAGCTGGTGGGTCTAACATGTCGATTAGGGGAGCGTTTTTTCGCGAAATCTGAGGCCCTTCGGTGGGTCCCATTTGTCGGTGGAGGAATCATTATTTTTGGCGTACATTCCACGGCCGATGGATGTCGTTAGTTGACCATGTTGACCAGGCAGCCCACAACACCATGGCGGTGGGATGACGGCGAGGCCTAGGAAGGGCGACACGAGCCGGGAAGACTTCGGCAATGGTTGCCTGCAGCGATGGGGAGTCTGAGGTTCTTGGTGCGGTTGCCTTCACGGAAAATAACGGGAGGTGTGGGTGAGTAGAGGATTGGCACGGCCAGCAATGAAGTAGGGTGGGGCGATGCGGCTGTGCGGCAACCAACCCGAATACAGAGGAGGGGAAGCGAGCAGTCCCACGGAGCTGGTTTGGCGGTGGAGCAAGAAGATCAGATATTGAAGAAGCGGCCGCGACCGTTGGATTAACATCCAGCAGTCTTTGCTACTAGAATCGTTGTGGACTAAGTTGACAAAGCCACAGTACCGTCAACCTAGTAGACCCACAAGTCAGCCTCCAAATCTGTCCCAAACGACATACATTTCGAAATTTCTAGCGATTCAAATTAATTTTAAATCTAAATATACCTTAATTTAAATTCAATGAAATTTTACCGCACAAAAACAATAAAATTTAAAATATCAAAATCCTAAAAGAAAACAATATTTTGGAACTAATTATGCATTTGCTATATTTTTTCATTTTACAGCCCATTTATGATTACTTATAGCCCATTTCTTATTACTTATAGCCCATTTTACGGGCAAAATGCATCCTCCTCGTCTTGAAAGATTTCCGGCCCAGCGAGCGTAGAAAAGCAAGTAGGCCTATGTTGGTTATACGCAAAAACAAAATAGCTGGCTAGCCATTTTTGAGAAAGAAAAAAAAAAAAGCTGGGCTGGTCATGTGCTAAACATATGAAATAAAAGCACAGGCTAGGCAGACCCGGGTCCCTTTAACCAGATTGATACCCTTCTCCGTCCCGAAAAAACAAAATTACTGCAGCGCTCTTTGGGTCCCTCTTGTCATCCTCGGCATACGGTCATCTCCTTATTCCTCTCGGGTGTTGACCATGTTGACAACACGGGCGAATGCTGTGGTGGCGAACCAAAGCGAAGGGCAGCGGTGAGGCCTCGGGCCAGGAACAAGCAGGTGCCATGGAAGATCACAGCCCGATGGTGGGAGGCGGGAGGCGGTCCCTTGGCGCTGGTTTAGCTTTGGCGGCTCGAGGAAGAAGAGGCGAAGAAATCACGACGGGCGTTGAATGTCAATCAACGTTCAAGAGTTAGCACAATCGTTTTTGACTAATCGGATAACAAGTAGCTTACTTTTTATATATAGGAAGAAAGCTGTGAGGAAAATGCGTTCGTCTGCCGTCTTCCTCACGAGGAACATTCGCCACATAAGTGACTAGCATCCTTGGTTTTCAACAGAGAGGTCTTGGGTTGAGTCGAGGAACTCTCAATTTTGTCCTCCTTCCTTCCTCGCAAAAAAGGAAAGAAAATCAAAGACTTGGGAAGGCGTCTGAGAACAAGCTAGTGTACCCGTAAAGAGGCGTTGCGAGTTTTAGAAAAAGAAAGGCGTGCTCACATGGCTGGTTGAATCAAACCTAGACTATGACTATATATGGTGCTATGCTACTCTGCAAGTAATGGCCCGACATATCCAACGTTAGCTTCTCCTCTTCTCTACTTACTCTGCCTAGCATCGGAAGCTCGCGCAACAACCATGTCCGCTGGCTGCTCGTCCACCTCCTCTTCATGAGGCAACAACCAGATATCGCCAAGTTGCCACCGTACCATCGCTGTGGGTCTCATCACACCGCCCGACCACGTGCACCGCAACCGATTGCTCATCGCAACCCGCTGCCGTTGGTGTGGTGCCCTTGCTACAAATCATGTAGAGTCATCCGTCGCGTCTCAACCACAATCCGCAACCTGGCTGAGTCTTCTACAAATGCCGAATCATGGGGTAATAATATGTTTAAGTGTTGTTCTGCTGCTTTCGGTTGCTGATTTTTTAATAGTTTGGTTGATGATCTTCCAATTTGATTAGTGCGAGAAAAGGGAAGATTCGTGTGATTTGTATTTCGGGAAGTTCTTGATGTGGGGGAATGCAATTCGCTGATTATTTGGTTAGCGAGGAATCCCAATACCAGCAGGTTGGGGTGTTGGACAAATGGCTGAAGGAACTGCGAGAAGAGGAAGATGTAAGCGGAAGGTTAAAGATGCGGTTCCTCGATCATGGCCAAGCAACACTGCTGAGCGGCCTTGACAGACAATGAGGAGATGAAAGAGCTTGTGAAGATAATGGGAAAAATCAATGTGCTCTGTAGGATGATTGTCTCTTTATTTGTAGTGTATGTAGCTTTTCGTGATGTATTCGATTAGCTCGACATGAGCACTTTGCTAAAACTAGTAATGAATGAAATATGTGTAGTAGGCTGGGCGTACTGTTGTGAACATCTAATGATTTCTATTAACGGAAATCAGGGGGTATCCCCTTTTGCTCATATAAATAAATAAATAGCAGAGGCCCTGTTGGGTCAGCTTTGTTCTTATTCGAAGATGTCGAGCAAATTACAGTCCAACAGCAAACTATGTCATCAAATTCAAGTTTCACAGCCAAATATGAGTACAAGTAAACAACAATGTCATCATGTTTTAGTTGTCATACAATCACCAAACACAAATCAACATACATAACAAGTGATGTTCTCACAACAAAATACTAAACAACATGTTCATCAGGTTTCAGTTGTCATAGCAAACACAATTTCATATAGTAGATAAAAGCGTCTTCGACGAACCAAATCGACAAAAGCAATGTAATCATCATCCATGGCGGGGCGTCAACATCTTCGCCATGTGTATCGGTCTGAATCGTAATTCCCCACGGTCTCATCTTCTTCTTCGTCCTCAACGTCCTCGAGCGTTGGCTTCTTCTTGATCAACTCTTGTATGTCCACAACACGATAGGCAATCTTTTAGCGGTGTCATTGGCGTGATGGTTCTCAAAGATATTAGGAACATCTGTGTTATCTTTTACATCGGGGCGATGTAAGCATCATCTTGTTGTGCAACTTTATTAAGCGAATTCCTCTGCTCAAACCTTCACAATACTCTCCGATCATCGCTACATGCAAATGTGTCTTCAAGGAAAATATTTGTGTTGCTTGATTTGCCAAAATAAAAGGCTTGTTGATGCATACGCCGCCTTGACATTGATGGATTTGAAATAATCATCAGCTCCGGGTTTTGCGATCACTGGAAAACAAGTTATACCAGCAATGACTGTGAGAACCACACACCAATGATCCTCGGCTGGAGATATCTGCAACTAAACAATATACATTATGTTAGCATACATTTCAATTGTCTCTTTGTCATACGTATCCGTGCTCATGATAGCACTGTTTTGTGTCTTCACCTTCGTCTCGTGCAAAGGGTGTTGTAGCGCACATCTCCAACAACATAAGATTCATAATGTCTTACCAGTATTAGGACCCATTGCTAGTGAGTAAAGGGCATCATCAACTGCCTGCCCATCCTCCGCATCTTCTTAACCTATGGTTAGAAAATAGACAAGCTGATCATCTTATGTACTCAATATATTAAAAAAGCGGCGATTGCACTTCAAAAGCTTACATGGTTCTTGAACCATTTACGCAAATCCTGCCATAACCAGTTTGTCGATGTTTCTTAGATTTTGCGGCGTAACTCCTCTTTGTAGATCTTTGCACAACATAGTGATCGCGTCAAACATCTAAATATATAAGAATGTGCTGCAAGTTTAGTAGATTACGATGTATAAGCTGCGATCTTGCACTTACTTGATATAAGGTAGTATCTCGGGACAGTTATTCAACACATACCAAACCATTTTGTCCAAATCTTTAGGTTTGTCCTCTTGTCGACTCTTCCTTGTAACTTTCGAGCAGAATAATCGAAAACATTGAGCCGGGATTGTCTTCACCCACCTCTTTGCTAAGCTGATCAATTTGTTTCAATGTATTTTGAGCAGAATGTCAGCGCTTCTATAGCAATGTAGGCCTCTGCAATGGAACCCTCGGGTCTAGCTCTATTCCTAACATAGCCCTTGAAAGTGCCTAGCCGCCTTTCAATAGGGTACATCCAACCATCTTGTACTAGACCTCTAAGTAGTGCCTCATCGGGTAGATGAACAGCCAAATGCACCATCACATCAAAGAGAGGCTGGAGGATATATCTTCTCAAGGTGCATAGGATAGTTGGTATCTTGTCTCTAAGGCGGCTCCAAAGCATCTATCCTAATATTTCTCTGCAGATTTCCACGAAGAATTGTCCCAACTCTTTGCTGCTCTGTATAAGTCGAGGCGGCCCAATCCTCTAATGATAACAGGTAAAACCCTTTGAAGTAGGACATGGCGGTCATGAGTTTTCAACCCTTGTACCTTGTTTCCATCTGCTGACTCTCCTTTCGGGGTTGGAAGCAAATCTATGTGGGAATCTCACGTGACAAGACCTCATGAATTATTTTCTTTTACCTTGTCCAAGGCGTACAGGTGGTGCCATATCCGTGGTTTACCTTCATCTTGCACTGCAAATCCTTTACGATACCAGTGTGTCAAATCAATCCTAGATTTTAAGGTATCTTTCGTCTTGCCTTCAATGTTAAGAAGTGTGCGATAATCTTTGTCACATATATTTTTCTCGATGTGCATCACATCAAGATTATGCATGCAGATCCAAATCTTTCCAATACTCAAAGTCCCACAAAGTGGACCTGCGGGTAAACAATAATCTCTCTTCTACGTGCCGCTTCCTTTTCCGCTACCATTACGGGATGGTTTCACGGTGTAATATACGACATTCTCTAATTCCACTTGCAACTCATTGGCGGTGAGCCTCTTTGGCGCATCACGGTTTTCATGCTTTGCATTGAACACATGTCTTGGTATTTTCTAGGATGCGGCTTGTCCTTGGGAAGAAATGGCGGTGTCAATGTAATAGATCTTGCTAAGTATTGCGTATGACAGTGATTCTGTCACAGCAAACACATGCATTGTAACCATGTGTCGTTAATACGATATAGTGCCCAAAGCGGATAATCATGGATGCACCAAATTACAACAGCACGAGAAAGAAATCATTTGGTGGGCTGCTATATAGGTCTCAGTGAGAACACCCTTCCATAGCTGTTGAAGTTCCTCCATAAGAGGCTCCATGAACAAATCAAAATCCTTTCCGGGACTTTTTGGACTGGGATGAGCAAAGGCCATCATGTAATTTGATTCTTTGGTGCGGACATTTGGAGGCATGTTGTGAGGATAACAAGCCTTGGTCACATGCTATATGTGGCGCTCTGGTGGCCAAATGGGTTAAATCCATCGAAGCTAAGCCAAGTCTAATGTTTCTCGGGTCATTGACAAACTCTTTGTGTTTATTGTTGAAGCTTTTCCACTCACTACCATGAGATGGATGGCTCATTACATTCGATCTCTGTACTCCTGGTTCCTAGAATGCCACAGTACATCCTCTCTTGTTTGACATCATGAAACAACCTCTGCAATCTTGGTGTAATTGGAAAATGTCTCGAGAACATTATGAGGAATCCTCTTCACAGCATCGCCATCTTTCCATCTTGATGATTTGCATTTGGGCATTCACTTAAGTTGGCATAATCCTTAGGAGCAGAACACAATTATTCTTACAAACATGGATCATATCATATCAAATTCCAAGCTGCTGAAGGAAATTCTTCATTTCTTTGTAGGTGTGTGGCAGCTCGGGCGCATCTGGGAAAGATTTGCGGAGAGCAGCCAACATCGCATCGAATGATTTTTTGGTCATCCGCTCAGATGTCTTCACGAAGAAAGGTGACCATAGCTGAAATCTTGACAGCTTATTTCACGGGATGACAACAACGTTGCATTGTTCCAACATGTGGGCCCACGTTTTTCTTCTGCGGTGAAAGTTCACGGAATGCGAGCATTTAGTAGCATTGTTTCAATGTTGGTCAAACTCACTGGCTCCGCCACCACCACCTCCTCCTCCTCTTCCACGAGCATCAAGTAGATCAAGATGGTGATCTGCTGCTTCCACGTAGTCAATAACATTGGCGTTCACAGCTTCACCATGATGAACCCACCTAGTATATGTGAACGACATCCCATACAAGTGTAGATGATTTTGCACAGTTGATTGGGGTGTGTAACTGAATTCATACAAGCTGCTACAGGCGGAGCACATCTGATTTTGGACCACCGTACTCAGCTCGATAAAGTTCATGAAGTTTTCAACCCCTCGACATATCAGTGGAGAATCTTGACAGAAGTTTTCAAGTCATGTCCATCATTAGACATACAAATTAGTTCTTCTACTAGATATTACAGGAAAAACATATATGTTTTTTATGAAGTCAGAAAAAAAATACCTAGGTCGATGTCTAAAGCTATGGCAAGATATTTGGGCGAGCAGATCTAAATAACGAAATATATGTAAAGCTAATTCAGCAAACAGATTTGAGTGCTAAATTATGGCGAGCTGTTTGAGCAATCAATGAGCCGCCATCGCAGCAACAAAGATCGAGTATAAAGCGGTGTAGAGCTATTTCACCTAACAGATTGGCTACTAGACCATGGCAATCTATGTCACAATAAATATATGGCAGGATATTTTAGAAACTAATCGGCCTTGGCATGCCATCTCAGCTAAGCAGATTGAGTGCGAGCAGGGCAAGGAAGCTTCTTAGCGAGCATATTGACGATAAACTACTTGACAAGCGGTGAGATTAACGGTGTCTATCGGCTAACATTGGCGCTACACCGACATGAGCGGGGCCTCGATTTAGAATCGCGTACCATGGGAGAAGTTGACCGCCGTGCGTCTCCACCGACGTTGCGGTGATGGCGGCGCTGACCGCCGTGCACCTTCACAAAGCGTAGCAGAGGTGGCGGTAGCGGCTGAAGGCGGCGATCTGAGAGTGTCTTGTGGGGCGAGAGGATTGTCGTCGTCCCCTCGGCGAACAGCGGCACCGGCGTATCGGCGCTGTCGAGGCGGCTTTGGTGGAAGCGAATGGAGTGGAGGGGGCGGGGGAGGGGGTTTGGGGAATATTTGGCAAAAGGCGGTTGAATCGGTTGGGGAATTTTGTGTGTGTGGGGGAGGATCTTGGCGGTGGGCGGGGAGTTTGGCGCATGGTCGGTTTCTCAAGTGCAGTCCCGTGTCGGTGAAGAGAGCAAGCGAAGCGCGTTCGTTTGCGTGAGCCGTGTGCAGGGACGAGCGTGTGTGGGGTGCAATGCGACCCATGACAGAAGTCTTTGTGAGTGTACCACCTTTTTCCTTTTAAACTAGTTGGTGCCGCCCTCAAAAAAATTGTTGCTTGGCGTGATCCATCGATACTACTACTAGTAATCCGGTAATCCCGACTAAAGCAGTGCGGCGGGTCTTTTCCTTGCGATATGCTGGGAGGTTGGCTTAGTTGGGTTTTTAGATTTGTCTCGGTTCAATAAAAGCGAGTTGGTGATGATGGTGTACTGTCATCCTGCAATATAGGCCGTCAATCTATATCTAACGGATAGGAAGGAAACTATGACAATTTACCGCCTCCTCTCCACATTTGCGAGATAAGGCCTTCCCTCGTTCATCCTTTTCTCCCACAAGATCTTGATCTTCCGTACAGCATACGAGCATCTTACTAGTACTCCCACAATATGTATATTATTGTGAAAGTTCATATACACCGGCGAGATTAATGCAAACATGGCAGATTTTCATTACATTTGAACTTTTATAGGACAGAAAAATAAAAAAACCCGACCCTAAACCTATTCTCTGGCGGCGACTAACGTCTTCCATCTGCGATCTCTATGTATGGGGGCGGGGTTCAAAACCCGTGAAGTGAAGGTGCGGTCTCCGGCGAGGAAGAGTAGAACACGGGAAACGGACCGGCCAGTTGGCACACCATGCCTGCCGCCTCCCATGCCCTACTCATCCTCGGAGAGTCCCGACCTCGGCGGTGCGGACGTTGGGCGGCGGCAAGTAGGACGCATGGTGGCGGTGCTCCGTCGTCGACCGCCCGGCGTGGCCACCGCTTGTGCGGTCGCTTCGCGTCGGCTACGCTGATATTGCGTCTGAGGTGACTTGGCGCGGCGGCGACCTCGAGCTTCATCCCGAAGACAAGCTCTCCGCGAGGCGTTCGCACTTGCGGTCATGGCGGATGTGGTGCGGTAGGAGGGCGATGCGCTATGGTGTGGAGGTTAGCTGGGCATTGCCGCTTTAAGTAGCGCATTCGGTGAAAAGCGTCCGGGTGCGTCATTAAGTCGCGGAGTTGGTTTCTCGGGCACCGAGCCTCTTAACATGACATACTGAACAGACATCATGAATGCGGGCAGCTGGCGTCGGTTGGGAGCGCGCATGCTTGACGGTAGCGAGGGCGATGGCTTTGGTGTGCGGGGTAGTCAGCTGCGGTCGTGTAGCGTTGGAGATGCCCTTTGCTCAAATCGATCCCGCATGTCATTGAAAAATCAAGGCGACCGGCATGGTCTCAGGTCGAGAGGATGCAGTTGCGCGCTACACCACTCCAGCGGACGCGTCGCGGCGCCCGTGCATCCTCGGCAGGCGGGTGTTGGGGTGTGTTTGGATTGTGGCCAAAGTGCACCTTACCAAAATTTTGGTCATGACCCAAGATTGGTCTTTGTTTGGATGGTTTCCATTTCTTTGGCATGCCAATGAACTCTAGCCAACTCTAGTTCATTTTCTTGCCAATGTCGGCCAAATCATGGGCAACCAATACCTCAACCAAAATTTTGGTCATGACCCAAAGATTGGTCTTTGTTTGGATGGTTGCCATTTCTTTGGCATGCCAATGAACTCTAGCCAACTCTAGTTCATTTTCTTGCCAATGTTGGCCAAATCATGGGCAACCAATACCTCAACCAAATTTTGGCTACCCAATGCTTTGATGGCGCAACCTTGGGCACAAACCAAACATACCGTTGGTCGTGCCACAACACTAACGCCACCCTCGGCTGCTGAAACCGACCGTGTCTAGCGATGATATGGCGTGTAAGCTCACCTTGATCGCCGTGTCGAGGCGGTGCTGGAGCTGCGCCCGTTGTTGGCTAACGACCCACATGAGCGGTTGTCGATGGCGAGGAGGTCGTGGGCCAGCTCCTCCATTGGACTAGTCTGTGCTACATCATCCCCGGGTGTGCCCCACATGTCGGTTTCCTGTTTTCCAGCCATATTCGGCGTCGGTGCTCCCGTTGCGCATTAGGCCTTTCACTATGTAGGCCAAGCGAGACAACTTATTATTTATTTGAGCCGTTCAAGTGTAATCATGTGGCGTTTGCTTATTTCTCATTCCTCTCAACCCTCTTCTCCATCGATCATGTAGCCCTCGATCGAGTCCATCCTCCGCATGCCTCATTTGAACATTCGCGAGTATCATTCGCATGTACCCACCTAATCCTCTTTCAATAGATCTCGGACCCGAGATGAAATCGAGAGGAGCGAGTGAGAACACGTGATACCTAAAGCGGATTCAAAATTTGAACCGGTGATCATAGCATCCATAAATCATATATAAAGGGTATTCAATGTTCATTTCATTTTTGAGCGTACAATATACTCCTCCTATCCTTTCTACTTTACATATAAGTTCTATGTGTAGTCAAAGTATCTCTACTATGATAAAAAGGTATGAACATTCAACAACGCCCAATCAATATTGTTAGATTAAATGCGTACTCCTAGATTTGTACTCGAGATGGTTTCCAATTTGACTATTGACAAGATTAATAGTACATGAGATGTATAATGTGAAAATTATATCATTGGAAACTCCTTTCACATACTGAAATTGACCGTATGCTTTGTGTAAGTTGCATGTCATATATTATTACTCTAACATTTGGTCAAAGTTAGCCTCGAAAAGCGCATTAGACCATGTATGCTTTGTGTAAGTTGCATGTCATATATTATTACTCTAACATTTGTGTAAGTTGCATGTCATATATTATTACTCTAACATTTGGTCAAAGTAGTATAGTGGAAGTGGATCCTCGGCGTAGGTATCCCTGCCTTACCCTCCCTTTCGGTCACTTCTTGGCGGACCCCATGCTTGCTAGGCCCGTATGTCGGTTACTCAATGGGTTCGGCCACATCGAGGATCCTCATCCGTAGTATACTCCCTCTGTTTTTATTTACTCCGCATAAAGCGGAGGGGTGGTGGTATAATAAATGACCGGCGGGGAGAGGGAGGGGCGTCGGTTTGCTCTCAACTACGGTCCCTGGCGGCGGAAAAAGCATAAGATGAAGCGCGTTCCATTCGGTGAAACAGCGTGGAGGTCCAGCGTGCTGGCTGCAATCTGCAGCGACAAGAAGCGATGTCAGTCAAAACCGATTGATCGGTCGTCACGGAACTACTATTCACACGGAACCTTGGCTGCTCGGTCTCGCCAGCCACTACCCTAAAACCACACCAAATCTCAGCCCATTCCCCACCTTTGATCCCTAGCCGCATCAAGCGTCCCTAGTTCACGGAAAGCCATGGTGCGCCGCAAGATCACTTACTACAAGAAATCGGCGGCGGTCGGTGCCACAGACCTCCATTCCCACGCTCTCTTTGCGGCGGGCCAATCCCCGAGTTCTCTGGAGCCAAGCTACGAGGAGGAGGAAGCCGATCCAATGTTCACTGCAGAGGTCGTGGCGCGAAGGCCCCGATGGGTATGAGGCGATGGGCGTCGACCGTGCGGCTTCGAGTCCCCCATGGTGCGGCGGACCAGCGGTTCAACATGGCGATACTAAGGAGGACCGGGAGGCGGAGGCTCAACTTCGGCGGGCGCGCGCATGCCGCTGCCATCGAGGCTCTCCTGCGGCGGAACGGATGTCGTGGATGTGAACCGGCGGCGGAGGCTCAACTTGAGGCGGGCCGCGGATGCCGCTGCCATCGAGGCCCTCCTGCGGCGGAACGGGCGTCACAGACATGAACAGGCGGCATAGGCTCGACTCGGCAGGAGCGCGCGGATGCCACTCTCATCAGCGCCCTCCTGCGGGGAGGTGGGCGTCTGGACTTGAAGCCAGGCGGCGGAGGCTCGACTTCGGCCAGGGCGCGGATCTGCTGCCATCGAGGCCCTCCTGCGAGGCGAAACGGGCGTCCTCGACTTGAACTGGGTTGTGCTCTCGTCCGTGCAGGCGCTCGCATGCTCCGCTTGAGCAGTAGCTGGAGGCCAGGACAACCATGGTGCGGAGACACATGTCGGCATCGGCGGCTGGTTGCGCCGGCAGCCAAAAGCAGCGAGGCTGTCTCTTTCATGAGTAGTGATAGTTTTTCTTTATGTTTTTGTTTTATGGATCTTTTGCTGTGTAAAACATACTATATTTGTTATGCAAGTCTCTGACTTGGGTCAGTCTACCATTTGAGGCGGTTGGATGAATATCCTCGTCTCTAACCCTTCTTTCCTTCTTCCTCACCTCTTCTTCTTCCCCAACAGACCACCACTTGCGGGTCGTACGGATACTCCCCAACATGCGGTTGGATAAACATACTCTATGAACAAAAATTATGTGTTAGCGATAGGATGGCTGAGTTTGGTTTGTTCACATGCGACATGCGCGTGTCGATGAGGTGTGTTCCCTTGGTTGGGTTTGCGGCGTGCAGGAAGCGATTGTGTGAGGTGCGGTGCGACCCGGCGTGCAGGAGGCGATTGTGTGAGGTGCGGTGCGACGACATGACAGCCGTCTTGCAAGTGTACCTCCTTCCCATTTTGAAAACTTTAGGCAAGCTTGGCAAAAATGTGTGGTGAAGTTTGGCAATGCAAGGCCTAGACCCAAACAGGATAAGTACATACGTACTAGGAGTACTAGTGTTAAAAACAAAGGCGGGGTTTTCCTTCGCGGGATTTAATCGATACAAATCCTCGTTTCACGTGTCAATTAATACATATTTTTTTCTCGAAAGACCAAAGAGCTAACCATCTCACTCCTGATCGCTTGATTAATGCAGCACCATGCAAACCAACCTTCTCACATACGCATGCATGCAGGGGATATTAATGTCCTTGGTTGCTAACCCCATCAATTTTTCCTCGATTAGTGTTAGTGGCCCTTTGCAAATTGTAATTTTGATATCTGGCCTTGTGTACAAAAAATGGAGGTAGTAACTATATTTGACTTCCTTCCCCATTGCGGTGGCGTCGGCGATTTCTTTTGTGGTTTGGCAAAGTGTGTTCGACGGAGAACACCATTGAGGAGACCACGATAAGTCGTTCATAAGTGCCTTTGCAAGCCAAGACAACCGCCTTATTTGCATCCGAAGTCCTTTACTAGTACTACTACTAGGAGTACTAGTGCGGTGAGATGGTTTCTCGAAGAAGGCGATGGAGAAGCGGAGTCGTGAAGAGTGAAATGATGGTTGCTTCATCCGTGCTTTGTGATTTGGCCTCACTACTTTGTGATTTGTGATAGAAGGGACAGGGAGTAGACTTTGTGCTCTATCTTTGTACTACATGCGTCCAAGCATGGGAGAAAGAGGAGAGCGTTGCATTTTCTATTCCTTCAATCAATCAATCGAGGAGCTTGGTTCCATCTTTTGGCTTTTGCAACACCGTCCACAATGGTTCCCACGATGCCAAAAGCTATTTTCACATTTGGCTACACATTGTGGATGCCCTTAACCGTACTACTTGGTTTTGCTCCTGTGTGCTATCTATACAAATCTCAATTATATTGATCTAAAAAATTATAGAATCAAGATTAGTAAAAAGGAGGTGATTTTTTTGCAGCGGATGGCGGTTTTGCTAACATGCGGTCCCGTGTCGATTGCTTTACCAAGCGATCCGCGTCCCACATGAGCGAGAACAACGGCGAAGCAACACGTGGTTAAGTTGAAGAAGATGAGGAGAAGCGGATTCAGCAGCAGGTGAAATGATGGTTGCCGTCCCTCAACTTCTTTTTTAGCATTATTACTTCGTCCCTCAACTTAAGCTGCGGAAAGGTGCAGCTTTGTGATTTGGCGCCTCATTGCTCATTACTACGCTGGCGCCATGGTAGGTGCTTCACCCGGCTGCTCTGCTTGTATTCGGTATGTACGTGGACCTGGTAGCTTGATGTCCCACATGTCGTGAAAGGGACTAGAAGATTTATGAAGCAAGCGCTCCACTCTTATGACGGAGAGTAGGCGACCTGACGGCCCGTGAACTGTCACTTGTCTTGTATAGTACTATAGTTTTGCTGTTTACATACGATCCATCGATACAAACCGATTAAATAGGAAAGGCGGGATTTTTCCTGCGTGGTAGATGATATTGGCCATACATTTCAAAGGCAATTTTAATGTATGCAAACTGAATAATTATAAGTAACAATATGATATCTAGTAAAACTAAAACACATATGATTTATTGTGTTAGAGTGTAGTAGTAGTGATGTATTGCATAGTTGTTAGATGTAACATGCGAGCGTGTAGAGATGTAGTTTTGGAGGGCCTCTGAGAGAAAAGCGTATCTGGTCACGAACTTCAGAATAAGCTGATTACGGTCACTATATCGTTTTGCGGTGATTATCCGGTCACTTGCTCATAGTTCAACATCGGATTGCACTCTGTTGACCGACCAAATAGTCTGCGTGGCGCCATGTTGACTAGTTAAATTGACCATGTTCCTTGTGGCTCCCACCTGTTAGTTCACATAGGAAAAGGTCGGATAAACACAAATTCTGGTAGCGACAAGGCTCCAACCCGTCGCTGGAATCACCTAGTTGTGTATGTATGCATCGGGGGCTGATGTGTGCGCATGCACGTGTAGGTTGAGCACTTGAGCGTGAGAGTGTGTGTTGGTCGTGTGGTGTAATGGTGTGTGCATGCATGCGTGCGTGTGTGTGTGTGAGTGTTTCCTGCGTGCGCATGTGCATGAGAGTGTTGCGTGCGTGCGTGGATGCGTGTGTACATGTGAGTGTTGCGTGTGTGCGTGGGTCCATGTGTTTGTGTGAGTGTTGCGTGGATGCAGTTCGTGTGCATGCGTGCGTGTGTGTATAATCACCACACCAGCTCCTGTGTGTTAAAACAGACGGCTCAACATACCAATACAAGGCCACCTTGTCCGCTGTGCCCGCGGTCATGACTTCAAACCACCATCAAAATATGTTTTTGTCGTTTGTTTTCATTCTTACTAGCAAGATGCCCGTGCGTTGCACGTAACATCAAGATGCATTTGTATGACTTGTTTATCTTGTGAGAGAAAAGGATGAACGAGGGAAGGCCTTATTTGCAAATGCGGAGAGGTATGTGGGTACCTTTTTGCAAAATTGCCATAGTTTCTTTCCTATCCGTCAGATATGAATCGGACGGCCTATATTGCAGGATGGCAGGCACACCATCATCACCAACTCTATTCTTATAAGAGTGTATTTTATAAGAATGTAGATGTAGAGTAGATACAAGTCGACAAGTGGGCATGATGGTAGTGAGATAATGTGATGCAACACTAGAGGTGCCACGTGGAGCGTTTAAGCTGGTCAACTAGTCATGTCATGAGCAAATCTGAGTTATGCGGTGAGCCCGTGATTGTATAATAACCACTAAGCGTAGCGGTGACCGTAATGAGTGGATTATGAAGTCAATGTATGTATCGTGCTTTCGCTTCAAATACAATGATCTTCATTGCATATATCGCGAGAGAAAGATGAAACAAGCGTGAATTTTACGGGGCTTACTTTTAGAGGACACGGAGATAGTTTTGTGTGCATACGTGAAAGGGGTGTATGCGATGGAGAGAGATGCTCTTTGTTTCTCTTTATTATGACTAACTTTGTATATAACATAAAAATATACAAATTCACAGTGCGGAATAAATATCATTGTGGGCACCATGCAATGCAAATTAGCATTCGTACTCCTCCATATAACTATGTAATGTTGTGTATATGTAGAAACTCTAAAATAATTTTTTGGCCACACTTTATTCAAAAGGAATGTTGTATGTGAAATAAACGTGAAGAGAGGGCTTTTTAGATCAATGGGGTATGTGATGTAACATGTGTGAATGTGTAGTTGATGCATTTGGCGGGGCCTAGAGAGGTATGTGTGTATATTACGTATTCGAGAGAGGCATGGATAGAGGGGCCGGCAGGCGGGGGGTGTGGGAGAGATATACGAGAAATGAGAGTGGTCTAGAGAGAGAGCGAATATGGCGTCACGACAAGAGATTCCATTCCCTTGAGTGTGTATATGCAAGGGGGTGGGAATAGAGGCACCAGGAGAAATTTTTGTGTGTGTGGTGTTTGTGTTGGTATGTGTGGGTGTGAGAAGATAATGAGGCGTGGGGCGGAGGGTGTGTCACGCGTGAGGTCGATGGGTCGAGGTGAGGCCCTTCGTTCGGTTCCGTCCTGCGCCACATTGGTGGCCCATGACACATTTAGGAAGACCCATGGATGACTAGTCGTACAAGACAAAGATAGCAGAATTGTGAAGGACTCTGTGTCCTTGACAAAGCCGTCTGGGATTTGTAACCCTAGGTTCTCGGACTAAGGTAACCTTTATCTCGATATTACTATTCATCAACCTAACTTTAAGGGGCATCCTACAGAATGCTCTGCTAGAATCATACTAAATCGATTAGGAAGAGGTGTGAGACAATGCGTGAGAGGCAGGCGTAAAGATAATGTGCGTACATGAGACACGTAGGCAGGTCCATGTATATAGAAAGGTCGATGAGGATTGTGTGTGTGTATGTTTGCGAGAGGAAGAGTGCTTGTGATAAAGGTTAGTGAAAACAGTTGTAAATGGTTACGAGAGGGAGGAGGGTTATATCTAGAGCATGTGTGCGAGAAAGACACCTCGGGAGAGAGTGTGTGAGCATGTGTGAGAGACCACCGATGGAAGTGAAACTACGTAAAAGACTGCTCTACACATTGATTAAAGATATAAATTGTATCCAAATATTAGGATGGGATCATGATATTTGCAATTAGCGTAAGGCGGTCATTGATCCATCGGACATCTAGATTCTATCGAATTTGAGCATGTCTATGTTATTATTGACACAATTGATCCACATAGTTAGTATTTTGAACTCCGGACAATGCATCGCTTTAGCAATCGAATATAAGCGTGAGTATAGTTCATGTTGTGTGTGTAAAGCACATTATACATCTGAAAGTTACACAATGGACATTATAAATAGCTACATATGAACTAGCATACATTGGAATTCAACTTAAGGTGGTTTAAAAAAATCAAATTCAACATGAAGTCCATTCAATTATTTGATTTGATATCATGGCATTTGTAAACCATACCTAAATTATGGGGGCACCAATCTTTGCTCTGATTTTGTACATAATAGCATAGGTAGTCGTGAAAATAGATTCAAATTTAGCTCCTCCATCCAAAATAATCGTAGTTATAGGATTTTCAAGTGTCAAAATTTCAAAAAGAAGCGGATAATTTAATGAGGTTTTCAAACATACAAGGTCAAATATAACGTTGTCTATTTAGGTCAATCCTCATAGTTCAAGAGTACTCTAAGCGTGAATGCTTGTGTTTCAAAATTTGAGCGAAGCGCCAAAAGAGCCTCTACTACTTGAAACGCGTGAGACCAATGTTTGGTAGTACAAAAATTACTTTTCTAATAACTCCGACCCGTGAAACCTACGGTCCGATGTCCAAAGGTCTAAACAGGGGTAGGTTTGTAGCTTCATCTAGATGCCACGCAACCACCTCGAAAAACATTCATACACAATGGCCGCCTAAGCACACATGTGGCGGCGAAATCGCTCCGCCCACTATTTGGGACACTTGGGATTACCATCCTACCCCCGACCATGATGGGTCCGAAATTTAAGAGGGGGGCAAAGTTTGTACTTTCCTCAAATTTCAAACAAGTGCGTCCCATCTTTTGTTCAAAAAAGCCAAAAACAAGCACGTCCCAGACCGAAACATGGTCCCCCCACCCGTCCGATTCCCCATTAGTACTCCGTGGGCGCCAAAACTACCTCTCCACCAGCCCTTGAAACCCGGCGTCCTCCGTCCGCCACCCATCCCACCCATCAACGCCGCCCTCCTCCATCACGCGGGCCGATACCCGGCGTCGTCGTCCACATAACCTCAAGCAGCGCCCTCCACGACTAGTAGTTGAAGCCGAGGCGAGCCATCCGTGTCGAGCCAGTTCAACCACGCCGTCCTGCGCCTCACGCTGCCGCTCCAACCGCCACCCTCCACCGAACCGGAGCTGTTTCGCTCGCCGTCCTTCGCCGCCTCGGATCTGCTTCCCCTCCGCCGACATCGACCCACGGCAACCACGATCAACAATTTGGCCATGGGTTCGTCCAAGCCTGCACCCTCGAACATCGGTTTCCCGGTAAAAATAAGAAGATCGGCGCGACATGTGGAGGTGACCACACGGCAACCGAAGAAGGTAATCCTCTTCCCTTATTTGTGCAAATCTTACGTCTCTGCTTTGCGGTATTCATCCCACGAAGACACTAGTTGACCGCTTCTTCTTGATACTAGATGTTCCTAGTAACTTCGCGATGCACAAGGTTTCTCCTCATATACTATTTCACCTTAGCTAGAGGTCCGTCGCCCCCACAATTTCAATTTCTGGCAGTTGATTCCCAATTAGCGGAAGCATTCCCAGCGTAACAGGCGCTAATCGACTATTCGCCCGGGAAGCAATATATAGTGTTTATCTTAGGGGTGTGTGCGGCCTAGAGCTCTGGCGCCCGATCTGGAGGTCGGCGGGATTAAAGGATGGCACAGGCGCTGCCAAGCTGCAGCGGTGGTGTGAGGTCGATGGGAGGCGGGCGGCGGCGAAGTGCAGGCGGTGGTCGTTGGCGTTCGAGAAAGATCGTCAATGATGTTGGCGGGAGGTGAGCGAAGGCCATCTGCCCGTTCCTTATAGATCGGACGATTCATAAAAAATCGGTGACCTATTTATTTTTAGTCATTATTATCTTGATAGGACCACATGTGGTGGTGTCTTTGGAGGAGTACTGCATTTCTGTGCTCATATATTACAAAATCATACGGAGTAGAATCTAATTTTGTTTGCCATGCAATATTGTAAAGCTATCATATGTCTCCTGTCATTTATTTTTCAGCCACTGCTATCTGCTACTTTTACGAGCACTACTTACGCACACACTTCACCCATACTCTCACTATTGTGTTTTTATGCAAGGGTATTTCAGACCTGCCTTGTGAAGCAGAAAAAGAAGAGAGAAATCGCTCCGGTGTGCAGCGGCTAGGCAGACACGTTTCAAGACTTTAAAGGGTGTAGTGTCAGCAGATGGAGACGGGGAACATAGCTCTGGAGTTGATGATCTCGCTCACCTTGAACCACCATCCCAGGTGCTTGCTTTAACTTCACGGTGTCATATGCGGTTGCATGTTGCATATGGTGTCTACCTTGTATTGAAAGGCGAAGTCGGTCTTTATCAAGATAAGGAAAGATATTTTTACATGAACCACCATCCAGGGAGCACCGGAAGACAAATAGCTAGTCGGGGCCTTGGCGAGCAGTGACAAGCCCGACAAAGATAGGCATCACACGGAAGCCAACTAAAAGCTGCGATGGTGGTGAAGCAGCCCGCCTCCACCAGGCTCTCGGGTCCTAGATGATCATGCTCACCACTCCAGCCGGATGTCTAGCTTGTATTGCTTCCAATTTGGTTAAATTGCATCTGCTTAGCTTACACATTATACCTTTGAATATGACATGCCTTTGTTTTTGGTACATACTAGTACATCGTGTATTAACCATGTTCTTACATCAAACTAATGTTCTTGTATCCCTCATCAATCACTTATGCGAGGCAGGCAGGCAAGGGGACTACTCATTTAAAGAATGCAGCGTTAGCCTCCGACATGATTCTCAAAAAAGCGAAATGCTAGATGAAGATAGTGAGCGTAGCTCTGTAGTTGATTACAGCATTTCCCTACACTAGCATCATGAGTGCTTGCTCTAACTTAGTAGCGTGATATGTGGTTGCATGTTGCATATGGTGTCTAGATTGTAATTCTTCCAATCTGGTTAAAGCTGCATGTGCTAGTCTTAGCTTATAGTACATTATACTGTTAATGTGACATGCCTTCCTGTATTTAGTACATAGTACATCTGTCTATTAAGCATGTCCTTACATAAAACTATTGTTTTTGTATCCACATCAATCAATATGACGAGACACCTTTAGTATATGTAGTGCGATATTAGTTGCATCTTTCATATGATTTATAGCATCTGTGCTTCTAATTTGTTGAAATTCCATTTATGATGGGGCGCTTTTAACTTGGCGAGTCATATTGGTTGCATCTTTCATGTGGTGTCTAGCTTGCATTGCTTCTTATTTGCTGGAATGGTTTACCTTGGTTTACACAAACAGTTGTGAACATGCCATGCCATCCTGTTTTTCATACATATTCCATCCTGGTATCATGTGTTTGCCTTACATCAAAGTAGTGATTGTCGTATCATGCATGAATGAGTTACGAAGAGACAATTTTATTGCTTTTTCTTGTCGGTTTTACTTGACAATTCAAAATCAATAAAGCGGAAGGAAGTTAGCAAGGCAGCGGATAAAGATGCTCCTTCGAGCGGAGGCCTCTACAATTTCTACTCCTCCACACCCCAAGATGATTTCCAAGACAACACATGCATAGACACTCAACAAAGCTGTGTTTATGATGAGCACGTCTCCCCTAGTGCAGCATCCTTTGGTGCTCCCTCTAACTTGGCTTTGTTATATGTGGTTGCATGTTATGTGTGATGTCTAGCTCATATTGCTTCTAATTTTGTTGAATTCCATCTGCTTACTTTACATTATACTTGAATAAGACACATGTTCCTGTTTCTAGAACATACAATATCATCTATCACACCATGTTCTTACATCAAATTACTACTGTTGTGTAACTGCAACAATCACTTATCATAAGACACGTTTGACTTGAGTGTGATATAGGTTACATCTCACATTCTTTTCTAGCTTGTACTACTAATTTGTTGAAATGGCACTTATGGCGAGACAATTTTAACTTGGTAGAGTGATATTAGTTGCATCTTTCATATGGTGTCTAGCTTTCATTGCTTCTAATTTGTTGAAATGCCTTCTCCTTAGTTTACACATCATAAGCTGTGAATTTGCAATGTTGTGAATATGCAATGGCACTAATGACGAGACCTCTAACATGGTAGTGTGATGTTGTTTGCATCTTGCATATGATTTATTTCTTGTCTTGCTTCACATTTGTTTAAGCGCCATTTATGATGAGACAACTTTATTAACTTGGCGGGCGATATTTGTAGCATCTTTCATATGGTTTCTACCTTCCATTGCATTGCTTCTAATTTGGTGAAATGTCTTCTTCTTAGTTTACATCATAGTTACGGTTATCTCTTCCGTCCGATTTTCATACATATTACATCCTCCTATCATGTGGTTGTCTAACATCAAAGTTCAGTTAAATGCATCACGCATCAATTTGTTCTCAAGAACTAAATTGTTATTCATTTTCTTGTCGACTTGACTTAACATGGCACAGAGAAAGAGGAAGAAACACATAATGGCGAGGGAATGAAAGCGGATGAATCCTGCAGATTCTGCTTTGAATCTTGATGGTGCAATAGAAGGTCAAAGTCAGCGGAAAATTCTACAAACACGGCATCCCATGCTACGAGCTGCAAAAAAGCCAAACAAAACAAATAGCTGCCACCAAACAAGCGAGAGACAACCCTAGTTCTTGCAACACCTACACAGTACTACCACTGCACGACATACTCGTCGTCAAGCTGAATAGCAACACGTTCCCAAGCTCCCTTGCCACTAACACTACTTCCCAAGCACTCTTGACACAAGGCGAGTTGGCAATATCAGATGAACCTTGTGAGCTTCAGCAGTCAAGCTACGAGTTCCATGCTTCTTTATATGTAGTCTCACAGTTTGATGTACACTAACACTTCCTATGTTTCGTTGTTGGACTAGCACCTAGGCGCAGAGAAACAAACATTAGGGATAATGCTCGATAGGTTAACTAAATCTAGAGGAGGAAGAATGGAGATCCGTTTTGAGGCAGGTTTAAAAGGCCATGTGATGCTCTGAGTCAGCCAAGTTAGTATCGAGAGGCAGCGGTTGCGTTAGGTGTCATGTCGTATCCTCCCAACATGGATTGATGCAGGAATGACAAAAGCGAAACCAGTTCAACACCTTCCTCGACCATTTATACGTAAGTATGGTTATGTATGGAAACTAGTAATATCGTCTTGCTCATCCCATACTTTCTAGGTTCTTGATAATGAGACTCCCATAATTTTCAGATGAGGTTCAAGTTGGATAGCCAAGATGATGCAACAGAAAAGCTTGCACCCATGTTTTCAAGTCTGCTCTGCTGACGATGTCGGTATAACTTGAGGAAAACTCACTTTGAAGGCAAGGCTAAGTGAACTTTCCCAAACATCTCTAGTGGAAAATATATCGGATGAAGGCTGGAGGGCCTTGTTAAACACTGAGTCGATCCGAAGTATCGGTACATTATATATATGTGATCGAGATCACATGTTGAAGTCCTATTCGCATGTGTCACACAAATCTATCTTCTTGTAGGTGAACAGTTCAAAGAACAAGGCCAACCGTCTGAAAGTGAAATTCAACAGACGATAGGATCTCGTAGCTATATTGCACTGCGAGGCTCTTGTAATTAGCTCTTTGTTTCACTCTTTTCGCTGCACCATATTATCAGATCTATATTGACTTGTCCGAAATGTAGAGAAAAGCCGCAAGGACCAAAAAGTACTGAACCAAATGCTGTGGAAATCTTCAAGGACGCCACACCGGCAAGAAGAAGGGCATGACTACACGGTCAAAGCCATTGTTGTAAGTCCTTAATCCTCATGCCTTTAACTACTACTTACTCGACTTGTGCCTTGAACTGCATGGTTTGCAGCCAATTTCTATTACTCTTTTCAATTTTATACACAATTGTCTTAGCGTATCATTGCACCTTACAAGGTTTAAAGAGAGGGTGATGTTCCTTTGATCTTGACCCGTAATCTAGTTCCGTCTTGGACTTGTCCACACAATGTTACAATTGCATGTTTATGCATTCTCGGTTGTTTTGTGATATGAATGATGTCATACTATGCTTACCGTATTATAAACTTTGTCTCTTTATCCTTAGCCCTCAATACAATGTGAAGAAATAGACAATACATTAGCGATGGTACATGGTCATATGTTTGGAACCTGGTTTTATTATGTACTTTGCAATAAAATACAACTAATATTTTACATGGGTTCACGAGAATAAGTTACGTATATAGACCAAAGCTATTTTGTTTGGTTTTGCTGCCTCCTTAATATCTTACATTACGGTACTACTAATGTAAAACCTCAAATTTTCAGCGAGCTATGGAAAAATTGGTGGAACCGCCACCTTACGAAGGTGGCGAGGCAACTATAACGCAATGTCGGCTCTTCTGCGGTGGGTCGATAGTTGTCCACTAACGATGCCAAAAGCACGTTCTGCGTATCTTGGGTTGGTTGTTAAGGAAATATCGTCCAAACTGCCTCATGATCAAGATATGCAAGCTCAAAGCAATGTTGTATCTGCGCTCCGGACACAAGTCCATTCCCTAATAGAGGCCCTTTGTGAAACAAGGAGAAACATTGCTCAATGTCGTCAATATATGCATGGTTTTGAAACGGACTATCGGACATTTGCTATGTTGTTCGAGAACCTAGGGAAATGAAGGCGAGGTTATGGTGCTCCATCGGACAATACTGACATGAAAGCATGTGATCGGGTCAAATGGTGAGCTTGAACTTACGGTGGTGCATTTATATGCTAGGCTATTAAGTTTTATGCCAACTTTCCTTTTGTTATATAGTTGTAATTTGTTTTGGTGCGATACAAAATTTATTCTTAACGTGCAGCCACATTTGAAGAAAACAACAAGCCATTTTTGTATAGTGTAGGGTGTTCCCTATATTTGCACTAGTGGCGATCTTTGATGCCAGTGGATGTAATCTGTGCAATCGCCTTAATAGCCTAGCGTTAGTTTGACCTTATTTATTTCCTAGTCTTCTTTTCCTGGTTTGCTAGTGGCGCAACTACCATGGGCCATATCTGGGCCGTAGGATCCATGGGTCTCCTACGGGCCGTCGATAAATGGGCCTATAATCGGTGGGCCTCGGGCCGTCGATAAATGGGCCTGTAATCGGTGGGCCTCGGGCCGTCGGATAAATGGGTCTACATGGGCGTGTCGGGCATAAATGGTATCGGCCCGGCCGCGGTAGCAGGCCATTAACGGCCGTGGGACTGCAAAACAATTACATCACGGGCATAGCGGGTCGTTAATGGGCGAGAATATAGGGCCGGGTTGGAAAAGGTGCAGCAGGTTAACGAGGCGAAGCGGGCCGACTCTTGCCATGGGCGAATTTGGCCCATTAGGGTAACAAGCCGATGTGGGCGACTCTTGCCATGGGCGAATTTGGCCCATGGGGGAACAGGCGATGTGGGCGGAAGTAATTGAGGGCGAAAGGGCCCAGAGCGTATGGGCGTTAATAGGCGAAATCTAACACGGGCTGAAAGCGGCCCATGTAAATCACGGGCCGTGCGGGTACAAATAAAATTACTATTCATTATGGGCTAGAGTCACCGTGGGCTGTAAAGGGCGAAAGATCTGAAAGGCCTCATATGGGCGAAAGGCGTCGTGGGACATACATGGGCCAAAAGTGAAATGGGCTGGTGTTATATTCGACGACCCACATGGCGTTGTTGGGCGATTTCCTTTAGGGCCCTAACGGGCGTGAGTTAACGAGTAGTAAAATGGGCTATTGTGAAGAGGCGTTAACGGGCTTTTCATGGGCCAGCCGTTAACTTTTGACCAAGTCAAGCGGGCGGCTTTGTAAGCTAAATGGGCGATGGTGGGCGTGCGCGTGTCGACATATCATAGGCGCCTATCGACCCAGCGCGGTGACCGTGTTTCGTCCGGCCAATAAAATTTTACCGTGGAAATTTCCCATTGGTCGGGGTTGTTAACGGGTTATCGGATCCATAACCCGACCCGATAGCTTAACGGCGTTCCGTTACGGTGGATGCCGTGTCGGTCACCCTTGGCGAAAGCATACGTGACGCGATTTATCGTCATGGAAGTGGACACTTCGTGATGATAATTTTGGTAATGTCATGGAACACTTCTCGACATCACGGTATGGCTATCTTGATTACGTCATAAAATGCGTCATGGATGTACATGCATGACAAAAAACGCGACCTCTTGTGACAAACACGTATCATCACGGAAGTGTATTTTTTGTAGTGGTTGTTCGCGACTTCCTAGATGTCTTTCGGAAGAACTTCCGAGAATACCCCTGCGGGCTGTCGAGTCCATAAATGGACTTGTAACCGAGCACCATTCCTCTTGTAAGCGACCCTACAAGATGCCACCTCATGAACTCCTTGAACTTAAGGAGAAATCGACAAATCTCTTCCATGAGGGTTTCATTCGTCCAAGTTCCTCTGCTTGGGAGCACCTTCTCTCTTCTTCAAGAAGAAGGATGGAACAAACCGTTTGGTCCAAGACTACCATCCTATCAACCAAGCTACAATTGAACAAATATCCCTTCCTCGGATCAATGATCAGTATGATCAAGCTGGCGGTTCATCGATATTCTCTAAACTTCGACTTGAGGTTGGGTTACCACTAGATCCGTGTTCATGAAGAGGATATTCCAAAGACCGCATTCATCACTCGTTATGGTTCTTCTGAGTACCTTGTCATGTCATTCGGTTTAACCAATGCTCGACTACATTCTCTCTCTCGATGAACTACATATTCATGGATTACCTCGACAAGTTCGTTGTAGTCTATCTAGATGATATTCGGTATATTTGAAGAATAAAGAAGAACATCTTGAACATCTTAGCCTTGTTACGGATAAGCGAGAGCATCAACTTTATGCCAAGTATTCCAAGTGCGAATTCTGGCTTCCCGAAGTAACCTACCTTGTGCATGTCATCTCCAAGGATGGTATTGTCGTCAACCCAGAGCGAGTTCAGGCTATTCTTGACTGGACCCCTCCGAAGACTGTCAAGCAAGTCAGAAGCTTTCTTGGACTAGCCAGCTATTGGCGCCGCTTTGTCGAGAACTTCTCCAAGATCGCTAAGCCACTGACCAATCTGCTACACAAAGGCGTTAAGTTTGATTGGACTGAAAAGTGTCAGAAAGTTTCCAGACACTCAAGGACAAGCTGACATCTTCCCCAGTGCTTGCTCCCCTTGATTCTCGCAAGGACTTTGTCATCTATTGCGACGCTTCACGTCAAGGATTAGGCTGTGTCCTAATGCAAGAGCGCAGGGTGGTTGCTTATGCCTCCCGTCAAGTGCGTCCTCACGAAGAGAACTACCCAGTTATTGACCTCGAGCTTGCTGCGGTTATGTTTGCACTGAAGCTATGGCGACAATACCTTCTCGGTAATCATTGTGAGATCTTCACCGATCATCAAAGTCTGAAGTACCTGTTTACTCAGCCAGATCTGAACCTCCGTCAGCAGCAATGGATGGAAGCTATTGCTGACTACAACTGCGGTATATCCTATACCCCTGGCAAGGCTAATGTAATGGCCGATGCCTTGAGCCGCAAGTCTTATTGCAATAACCACATGGTTCATAAAGCTCAACCCCGCCTTTATGAAGAACTTTGCAAGCTGAACCTACAACTAGTTCCACAAGGTTCTCTGAATAACCTTGTCCTGGAACCAACTCTTCTGAAAGCAATTAAGTCTGCTCAAGCCAATGACCAGCTCATTTGAAAATCCAATTGATGTTGTTCCAATTTCCTCCATACCATCAAAGGAAGTTGTTCCTTTTGGAGAAGACTATGAGATCCCAATTGGATCTGATGAAGAACATCAGTCTGCTGCTTCGTTAGAGCAGGTTGATGAAGAAATTGAAGTGGATGCAATCCCTTCAACCCGATTATTCCTCATCGGACTATGAAATTCCTCGAGGCTGGTCTTGAGGAAATTGAAGATGAAGATGTGGATATTGGATGCACCACTCCTGTGATAAATGATGACTTTTGGGAAAGTCAGCATCCCAATACTCCTCTCTTCACCCCGCTCCAACAAATTCCTCAGTCCCCTGCACAAACAGTCCAAATGGACTCTGAAGAAACTCAACCCGCTGGTTCTGTGCATGAAGAAATTCCAGCCAGTAGTGCTGATGAAACTGCTGCTGCTGCTGATCCTCGGTACTTTTGTTGAGGAACAAGAAATTCCTCAGCCTGAAGAACCTGAACTTACGATTCCTGAGGTGGTGATGCAACTCACTGACACCCCTCTGCCCAAGCATAAGAATCCGTTTGGTACTCTTCTTTACAACATGACCTTCACTGTCCAAGCAGAAGGTTGATCGTAATCATAAATGGGTCAAGCGTCAGTTTGGTACTCTTCTTTACAACATGACCTCCACACACAATGCAGTGAAGAAAAACCACTACTACCTCCATGAAACCTTCAAGCGCTTTGGGCTGTTCTTTCACATGTCTCTGATGAAGAAGCTGAGCTTCAATGGGACTCAAGGAAGAATTTGGTAGTGCGCACCTCCTCGAAGAAATTCAAGAAGGTCAAAGTTCCTTCCTTGGTGGCCAGCTCCTATTCTTCATCTCGCGACACTGATGAAAATGAAGATTTGTAACACACTGCGGCTGGTCCTACTTCAACAATCGACCCCAACAATGCTGGCGCTCCGTCTTCATCTTGAAATTCTTCAAGAGTGTTAGTCCTCGATTTGATCCTTTTGGTCATTCGATGACAAAGGGAGAAATTTGAGTTAGTCTTCAAGCGGGTCTAGTTTTTGTCTATATCAGTATTTTATTTCTATTAAGTTACAACTCGTTCTTGAAACCTTTTATTGGATCGAGTTGTAATCTTAAACCCGATGGTGCTTTGATACTTTTGATGCATTATGCTCTTGCTCTATGCTACGATTCTCGTGAGCTCCTTGAAAATCTTCATAGCAAATCGATTTGGGCTCTGTTACTCTTGATGCGTTACCTTGCATAACATCAAGCACCATATTTCATCATGCATTTCAAATTCTTCATACTATATGTTAAATCGTGTATGAATTACAAGATATAGGGGAGATCTCCATGATTCATTTCTTCAAATGTGCATTGCCTCAAAAGCAAATTCCTCACTATGCACATCTTGAGGGGAGTTCTTCTATATCTTGCAATCAAATTCCTCATTATCAGTATTTACACTTCATATGTTTATCCCGTTGAAAACTTAACCTATATTGTCATCAATCACCAAAAGGGGAGATTGTAAGTGCATCTAGTGCCCTTAGTGATTTTGGTGTATTGAAGACTTATAGGTTAAGTAACTAATCGTTTGTAAGTGTACACAGATCTATAAGTCTATGAGGAGTTTGATATTTCTGAGAGAAAATCGACCCTAAAATGAAGTTCTTCAATGAAGACTTTGATATTACGAAGACTTTCGAAGACTTTGAAAGTGAAGAAATTGGTGTGACCTTGAAGACTTGGTATTCATTTGAGGAACATGAAGCGTGAAGACTTAGTTTCATTTTCTCTTTCTTGAGTCATAGGAAACACCGTCTTTGTTAAAGAATTGAGGAAATACTAAGGAAAATTTTCCATGTGATGCTAAACTCAAAATCCTACACCTACCAATCCCTTGAGTGAAGCCTTTGGAAATCTCATACTGATTCAGTCAATTTCTTGATGTGAGAGCGAAGTTCTTACAGTATTTGAGAATTTATTCGGCGAGGAGTTAGGAATCGCCGGTCTGAATTGCCTACGATGAGGAACATGATATACGAGGAATTTGATATTCAAATTTCCGACCGTTCTTTGTCTTCTTGCTTGGCTGTCCCAAAATATCTTATCCACCTAACGGTCATATCATTGAAGGGCATTTATGTCTTATCATGTCGGGCTGCTCCCTAGGCTATAAATAGCCGCCCCTACAACCACTAGCTGGTTGGCTGCTCAGAAGAACTTGACACTTGTCATTTGAGAGCAACCCATCCTCTGAGGACTTTGGCGAAAATCATCAAGTGAGGAAAAACCCAAAACCAAACCCCAACAAACCCAAAGTGATTGAGCATCTTGAAGAAATTGATCCTGCGTGGATCCGGCCTTATTACCTTTGAAGGCTGTGCTTCTTCAGACGGTTAGGCGTCATGGTCTAGAAACATCAAGAGGAATTGTGGATCGCCGAGTGACCAAGTCTGTGAAGGTTTGAAAGTCGCTGAAGACTTACCACAGTGATTGGGCGAGTGCATGTGACCTTAGTTCAAGGAGAATCTGTGAGGACTTGGTGTCTGAGCTGCGTGCTTTCGGTGGCCCAGGTGTCGGGACTGTGTGTCCTCGAGTTTAAATACTCGGCCGCTCAACAGACGTACAAGCCCAGGGCAATGAGTTGGAACTGGTCTACAAATCATTGTCTTCACCAACCTAACTGGTTCTATTTCCTCAACCCTTTCATTTCCTCATTCTTGTGTTGAGTGTTTGTTCATATCTGTGTTTGAAGACTTTGACGAAGACTTTCTCAATTTCCTCAGTTCAATTTCTTGATCTGTTTGTCTTCATCTTGTGTTATCCTGTGATTCGCTTTACGTACTCTGTGATTGTCTTCATTTCATCATGATGACAATGCTTGTAATCTGTTATGCTTACTTCTGAGTACTTATTCCGCTGCAAGTAGTTCTTAGCTAAGGAATTTCCTCACCGGCAAATTCCTCAGTGAAGAATTCATAAAAATCGCCTATTCACCCCCCTCTAGTCGATATAACGCACTTTCAATTGGTATCAGAGCAAGGTACTCCCTTGTTACGTGTGATTTTAGTTTAACCACGGAGTTTTAGTTATTTCGGCCGAAGGTATGATCAAGGTCTCAGCAGGGTGTCCTACCTTCGATGGGACGGACTACCCCTCTTTGGAAGAACAAAATGCGAATGCATCTTGAAGCAATTGACAACGATCTACGGTATGTTGTGATAAAAGGTGTTTCCTCGGTCACACCTTCTACGAATGATCTTGATGTGAAGAGATTCAAGCAACTCGATTCTCAAGCAAAGAATATCATATGTAGCCATCTAAGCAAAGGTCAATATGGAAGAGTGAGTGCTTTGGAATCTGCTAAGCTCATCGGGGACGGGCTGTCCAAAGTAAATGAAGGTGTCTCAACTCAGCGTGACTCTCGAGTTGATGTTCTTGGAATCTCTTCAACGCTTCAAAAGACTCGACAACGAAAATGTTCAACAAACCTTGATCGCCTCCTTGACATCTCAAATGAGCTTCAAGCACTTGGCGCCTTGACATCACCGACCATGAGGTGGTGAAGAAATTATTAAGATCGCGATTCCTCATTTGATACTCAGCGCGATGATACAGAGCGAGTGACTACAAGTCTCTTGATCCTGCTGATATCCTCGAAGGCTAAATACTCACGAGTTCGACTTGCTTTGAAAAGAGATCTCTATGGTTACGGCTATGGAAAAACCGTGCCACGAAGGCCAAGGCGTGTCGAATCGAGAGTGAAGACTACGGTAGTAGCCTTGGAGATCTGAAGAATTTGGCGAGGAGCTAGCTTTGCTCTTGAAGAAATTCAGAAATTCTCAAGGCGTGGTCGCTTTGGAAAATCCTCAAAAGCGGTGATTCCTCATCTAGTGACTATAAGAAGACTTTGTCACAAATGCAAGAAACCTGGTCACTATATCCAAGATTGTCCTCGATGGGAAAAGGAATTAAGGAAGAAGAAACACAAGGATTATAGTTACGATGGCGAAGAAGAAGAAGAAATCATCGAAATCTTCATCATCAAAATCCTCAAAACCTTTTCTCACAAGAAGAGCAGCTCCAAAAGGCTCGAGCATTCATTGGCAAGAAATGGACTCTGAAGCTGAATCGAGGAACATGAGGAAGAGGAGAATGCGAAGAATCCGAATCTGGTGTGGCTAGTCGGCTCTTGCTCTGCTTTTGTTAGCAAGTCCATCTTCAACCTTGAAGAAAGCTGACTCCGTCGACAAGCTGATGAGGAAAATGATGACTCGCTCTCCACCTATTGCTTCATGGCAAAAGGTGCCAAGGTACTCAATTTCACCTCCTCTGAATCTAGTGAAAATGAATCGATGAGGATCTCAAGCCCGACTACTCTAAACTTGCTAAGATTGCTATAAAACAACAAAGGGCTTTTGAGAAGGTTCAAAACATGCTAGATAAGAGTGATGATATGTTAGGTGAAGAAATGGATCGCACTCAAGCCACGGTGAAAATCTTGAGACTTGATCTAGGCTTGACGATCTTCAAGGTCATCATAACACTCTCTATCGATCATGAGAAACTTTCTTATGAATTTCTTCAAAAGCAAGATCTTGAGAAGCTAAGAGCGAGTTATGAAGATCTTGAAGGGGGCGATTCATTACTTGCTCAACAAATCAGCGCTTCTCAAGAAGAATTTGTTCCTCCATGCTTAAAGTGCATTGAGCGTGAATCGCTAATTCTTCACTGAATGTTCAAATGCTTCAAGCTATTACAAATTCTTCACCTGCCTCTGCTATCACTAATTCCTCATCGAGGACATTGCTAGTATCCTTGACGATGCAGGGGTGAAGGAATTGTACATGACAGGCATGTACAAAAGCCTCAAAGGGCATCAGACTCTTTGTGATGTGCTTAAAAGCAGATCCTCAATAGGAACCCTAGGAAAGAGGTATTGCCTTTGAGAGGAAACTCAATGCTGATGGAACATATTGGAAGCTTTGGCGGTATCCCAAAACCTCATGGGTTGCTGCAAAGGGACCTCGATTGATCCATCTAACTTATCTGGCTTTACATGCGAATTTCCTCATTCTGGCGATGAGTCATTTGACTCAACTATAAACTGTTCAAAAATCAGAATGGTGAAGTATTTGCTAGATATGTTGGCACTAAGCTGCGAGAGCGGTTTCCCTATGAAGAAAATCTGGGTTCCCAAGAAGTGCCTTGAAAGTCTTCAGGTGAATGTCCTCATGACACCACCGGTGAAGAATAGGAACCCGGATCAAATTCTTCATATGGACAAAATTCTTCATATGGATCCAAGTCCTCATCTGGACCAAATTCCTCCGTGGATCAAATTCCTCAAAAGGATCAAAGTCCTCATATGATTATCATCGTGCTAACAACTCTGTTTGAGAGGTAGAGCTAAGGGCTATGAATATGTGCATTATTCTTCAAACCAATATGTTCATATGTCCTCGAAGAATTTCTCTTCTTATTCATATGCTTACCTAACCCCTCTTATGTGAAGCGAAATGGTTTGGCCTCTATGCCACCATTCTCGTATGGTGCTTTCATGAGTGATGAACTCTTTGCGACCCCTTGAGATGTGGGTGGTGAAGAAAAGAACTAATCTCTTCTGCGAGGTCAGGTCTCGAGATGTGCCTTAGCGTCTGAAGAATTTCTTTGGGGCACGACAAAATTGCACGAAAGGGCCTTGAGGCTAATCATGATGAAATGAACTTTCATTTCACACGTCCTCATCTTGCTTATCTGAATCTTGGTGATGAAATTCATCGATGAACTTGATATCATATTCTTCAGCGATGAAGTATATGAGATCGTAAGTTATACTAATTCATCTGCGGGATGATCAACCCAAAACCAGAGTGGGTTCTCGATAGTGGATGTACAAATCACATGGTGGTGACAAGAATCTATTGATGGATGCTCCTTATCACCGTCACATCTGAAGCATATCATCTTTCTTGACAAAGGCAAAAGTCGGTATTGGGTCTTGGTAAGGTTGCTATCTCTAAGGACATGCACATGGACAAAGTCATGCTTGTTGAGTCCTTAGGATATAACCTCATGTCGATCTCAATGCTTTGTGATCTTGATATGGTTGTTATCTTTGGCAAATATCGTTGTGTTGTGATTATGGAAGGTGACAATTCCAAAGTCTTGAAGGCTTTAGGAGAGGAGACTTGTATATTGTTGACTTCTCCACAGGTCCACAACCAGCCATGTGCCTACTTGCAAAAGCTTGAAGGCTGGCTATGGCATCGACGACTTAGTCCATGAGGCATGAGAAATTTACTGCGCTTGCGAAGAAGAAGCATGTCATTGGCATTGAGAATGTCAAATTCCTCAAGGATCACTTATCGCGAACTGTGAAGCTGGAAAAATGACCAAGGCCAAGCATCCAGCGAAGACTATCATGACCACTACTCGTCCTTTGAATTGCTTCACATGGACCTCTTTGGTCCCAATCATTACTCATTTGTCACTAATGATGCATCTCTTTATGGCTTTGTTATTGTTGATGATTACTCTCGTTACACATGGGTACACATTGTTACTTACAAAAATCAAGTGCAGGAAGTCTTCAAGCGATTTTCCTTGAGGGCTTCAACTAACTTTGGTGTGAAGATCAAGCACATCGGGAGTGACAATGGGCTGAGTTCAAAATTCGGTCTTGATGACTATCTTGATGAACTTGGTATTACTCATGAGTTATCTGCTCCTTATACTCCTCGGCAAAATGGCGTCGTGGGCGCAAGAACAGAACTCTTGTTGAGATGGCTGCGCATTATGCTTGATGAATACAAAGCGCCTAGTCGTTTTGGATTGAAGCAATTGACCTTGCGTGCCACATCATCAGCAGTATATCTTCACAAATTCTTCAAGAAGACGCCTATGAACTCCTCACGACAAGAAACCTAATGTAAGTTATTTCAAAGTCTTGATTGCTAAATGCTGGATTAGAGATCCTCACCACAACTCTAAATTTGCACGAAAGCACATGAAGGTTTATGCTTGGTTACGGAAAGGACTACGCACACCTCTGAGTCTTCAACATCACTCTTCACAAGATTGTTGACCTTTGTAGATGTGCGGTTCGATGAAACTAATGGCTGCAAAGAGAGCACCTACCTTATGTGTTAGGCGAACCAGCTTTTGAGGATTCTATCGGGTTCAAAGGCAGCGAGGATGTCATTCCTCTTGAAGAAGCTGCTGAAGAATTCATTCATGTCTGTGAAGAACGTCGGTGATGCACTGAAGATAATCTTTGAAGAAAATGGTCTTTGAGAAAATGATCAAATTCCTCGGCGACAACCAGCTCATCCTCGCGTTGCAAAAGAAGTGCAAGTGGAGAAGATCATCGATGACATTAAGCGCGGAGTCCTCTCACACGCTCAAAAGCTTCACATTTATCTAACTTTTGTGGGCACTATGCTTTTGTCTCTATCACAGAGCCCACTAAGGTAGATGAAGCATTTACGGGCGGAGTGGATTCAGGCCATGCAAGAAGAATTACATCGATTCGAGCTCAACAACGTCAGGGGAACTGGTCAAGCGTCCGAGATCCTGCAAGCATAATATCATTGGCACAAAGTGGATCTACCGCAACAAGCAAGATGAAAATGGTCTTGTGGTGAGGAATAAGGCACGACTAGTAGCTCAAGGCTACACGAGTTGAAGGAATTGATTTGATGAAACTTTTGCACTGTTGCTAGACTTGAGTCTATTAGCATATTACTACGCCTATGCTAACCATCACAATATCACCTTATATCAAATGGATGTGAAAAGTGCATTCCTCAATGGTAAGCTTGAGGAAGAAGTATATGTTGCTCAACCCCAGGTTTTGAAGATCCAAAGAATCGACAAAGTCTTGAGACTCAATAAGGCCCTCTATGGCCTCAAGCAAGCCCCTCGGGCATGGTATGATACATTGAAGGAATTCTTCGTGAAGAATGGCTTCACACCAGTTCACTCGACCCTACTCTCTTTACTAAATCTTATGATGGTGAACTGTTTGTGTGCCAAATATATGTTGATGATATTATCTTTGGCTGTCTTGACCAGCGTTATAGTGATGAATTTGCCTATATGATGAGTGAAGAATATCAAATGTCTATGATGGGAGAGTTGAAATTCTTCTTAGGTCTTCAAATTAAATCAACAACACAATGGCATATTCATATCTCGGAGAAATACCTCAAAGATGTCTGAAGAAATTGGCATGCAAGATTGCAAAGGTGTCAAAATTCCTATGCCTACAAATGGCCATCTATGCCTTGATGAAAATGGTATTGACTTGATCACAAGGTATACCGCTCCATGATTGGTTCTTTATTGTACTTATGTGCATCTAGGCCAGATATAATGCTTAGTGTTTGCATGTGTGCCCGATTTCAAGCTACAGAAGGAATCACACCATAAAGGGTGTGAAGCATATTCTTGATATCTAGCTCACACACCAACACTAGGATTATGGTACCCCAAGGGCTCTACTTTTGATCTCATTGGATATTCGACTCGACTATCTTTGGTGATCGTGTGGACCGCAAGTCAACATCTGGTACTTGTCATTTCCTCGGACGATCTTTGGTGCATTGGTCCTCGAAGAAAGCAGAGCTGCGTATCCTTTATCCCTGCGGAAGCTGAATACATTGCTGCTGGCTCGTGTTGTGCTCAATTCTGTGGATGAAGCAAACTCTCAAGGACTACGGCATCAACGTGAAGAATGTGCCTCTCTATTGTGACAATGAGAGTGCCATCAAGATTGCTCACAACCAGATTCAGCACTTTCGAAGACAAAGCACATTCAAATTCGTCATCATTTTCTTCGTGATCATGTGTTGAAGGCGACATCTCCATCGAGCGCGTGAAGGCGAAGAACAGCTAGCTGATATCTTCACTAAGCCCTTGGATGAGAAGAGATTTAGCAAGTTGCGGTGTGAGCTAAATATCTTAGAATCTTGAGCGTTCTTTGAAAAGGGCACATCCTAACACTTATGCAAAATTGATGACTTAGATGTGCAACACATGAAAAGCGTTTTCTTCAATCAATGAAGAATAACACTCTTAGTGTGAAGAAATTAATGAAGAATTTGATTCTCAGAACCCTCGACAATTATGCAGCGGTGTATGAAATCATCATTCTTATCTGATGGGTCACGCCACCACCAAAGTTGAAAATCTTCAATTTGAGTTTTCCTCAGTTTTGAAATTCTTGATTTTTCAAATTCTTCAACTTTGCAAAATCTTCCTTTGTTTCCGTCGTCTTTCTTCATTGGCTATATATATATATATATATATATATATATATATATATATATATATATATATATATATATATATATATATATATATATATATATATATATATATATATATATATATGGGTTTACATCCTCTCATTCACTTATGGCTATTTCTTCAAGTCGCTTTTTACGCTAAGTGAATGTGATCGGACCCTTCCCCTCTATGCTATACTCAACCCAATCCATTCACAAATTCTTCATATGCGTTCTATTTTGAAACTCGTTCAAAATCTTCTTTGTGTCCTTGACAGTTGAAGAAATTACAGCGGAACTTTAAAACTGATCTTATCAAACCTTCGTTTTGCGCTCAAACCGTTCCGCATCCCGATGCATTACTTTATTCACCCACGATCGTACACGATCTCCACTACCGATGCGTGGGTGACACATGTCGTGAGAAGGGAAATAGTCGAGGCATGTTAGTCCTAAATCTTGGGTGATCCGTTTTTCACCGTGTCTATAAATACCCCTCTCCCCTTCCTCACTCTTTTACTCTGCTCGACCTCTCTCTCCCGCTCGAGCTCCTCAAACCCTAGCGCCGCCGCAACTCCATCATCGCCGGTAAGGAAAAGCTTCACTGCCTTGACCTTGTCGCCGACGTACTCGCGCCGCCCGCGGAAATCTTCACTCCGCCGTCGCCGTAGTTGTCTTCCTCCGCCAAGTTAGGGCGTGGAAGATCTGAACGGACGAACTTCCCAACTGTTCATCTCAGTTCGTCGTGTTCTTCACTTTGGGTAATTAAAAGTTACTTTTATTACTCGCTTTGATTCTCAAATCTTCTTCAAATTCTTCAAAGGTGTTTATCTTCAAATCTTCACACATATGAACACCTCAAATCTCTTGATTCGTTTCTCTAAGCAATGATTTTCTTCAAGATTCCTCAATTGTGTGGATCCTCGATCTATACAACTCTGGGACCTAAGACAAAAGAGCGCTTAGTGAAATTCTTCAAAACTCATCTGGTCAAAATCCTCAAAACTTGTTCTTTTGAAAAACCTTACGAGAGCATATGACCTCTCCAAATTCCTCGCACCTATACTCTGTTCACGGTACAAATGTCGCTGCTGAATCCCTAGGTTCTCATCAACTTAACTCATTTGCAGCGTTCCTCGAAGAAAAACTGCATACTTCTTGAGAGAACTCAATTGTTCAATTTCCTCAAGCTGAAGAACATGGCGAGGCGGTAAGAAGCCATAGAAGGAGGAAAGAAACACGAGGTTATGACTGCGTTTGAAATCCACGAGGAAATATATCTGACTCTTTGCACGGATGAAGAAAGCAAAAATCAGCGCAAGGTGCGTATTCGGAAGATTGAGCGGAGATGGGCGCAGGAATGGAGGAATATAGATATGTAACTCCTAAGTACATGAAGAAATTAGCTCTTAATCCTCCATGCCCAAGAGCTCCTTTGGCACTTGGCCAAGTAGCTGATCCCACAAGCATCAAGCGAGGTGAGGACTTTCACGATGAATGGGCTAAGCGTCAAGCAAAATTGGCAAAGCAAGCAAAGGGGCGTGAAGAAATTCAATGAGGATTCTGCCGCTGCTACTGCCTTGAGGTCTCGGTCAAACCGAGAAATCCATGCAAAATAAGCCTGCTCATAAGCCAAGTGCTTCATCATCTGCGCCCTCACGGCCAAGTTCCTCAGCAGACACCCTCCAAGCCAATTCCTCACCTCTGCTGCTCCACCAAAGTCCTCAACAGCTCCGTCAAAACCTTCAGTTCTTGTGCACCTAGCTACATGTCAAAGGACTGCCGGCTTCTCAATTGCCTCAGGCATTTCTGCAAGTTCCTCAGCTGCTCCCATTTCTTCATCTGGCCCGACTCAGCTGAAGACCAAAGCAACAATTGGGCGAGGTCCTCGGCCTAGCCAAGGAAAAGCAGGTTGCATTCCATGTGCCATCGATGATGGGCGTCGATGAAGAACTTGCGGAAATCATCAGAGACCGTCAAGTAAAGGCCGCTAGAGCCAAAGGTACATCTGTGCCACTGCTATTGGACCCGAAGAAAGTCCTCGACTTTATTGATCTCTGGCACAATGATCCCAATACCCCTCTGCCTGACCTTCATCTGACACCTGGACAAAGTCATATGTTGACTCACTTCATAGCTGAAGAAAAATGGAAGTTTGAGAAGGCAAGGGAAATCAAAAAGGCTCAATACAGGAAGGAGAAGTTCCTGAAGAAAAACGTTGTCAAGATGACACCTGAGGAGCTTCTCCAGGTCCAAACTGAAATTCAAGACCTCAGCAAGAACTTTGATTCCTACTATGCTGATTGGCAAGGGCCAAGGTCAGATTAAATCAACTGTGAAGAAATTCTAAATGTTGCTGCCCCAATGCAACATGAAATTCCTCGGTGGAGCCTCGGCTCACCCTCTTGAAGAAAATGCCAGACACCGCTGATGACGTTCAACCTGCGATGAAAATGCTGATTCAGGGCTGATGATCCCATTCCGCCTCTTGAAGAAATTGCCAAGGCACCCACTAGTAGTGCGCTGAAGAAAGTGCTCAAGGCAGAGCAAGCTGCATCGGTTGCTCTGAAGAAAGCGAACCAAATTCCTCGGCTCCTCCTGCGCCAACTCCAACTCCAAATCTTCCATCTGCTTCGATGTGAAGAAAACCAAGGCTCTGAGCGAGCTGCTGTGAAGAAAAGGAAAGCATCTGCTGCGTCGATTCTTGATTTGTGAAGAAAATGAAGCCAATGACCAGCTCATTTGAAAATCCAATTGATGTTGTTCCAATTTCCTCCATACCATCAAAGGAAGTTGTTCCTTTTGGAGAAGACTATGAGATCCCAATTGGATCATGAAGAACATCGATCTGCTGCCGTTAGAAGCAGGTTGATGAAGAAATTGAAGTGGATGCAATCCCTTCAACCCCGATTATTTCCTCATCGGACTATGAAATTCCTCGGGCTGGTCTTTGAGAAATTGAAGATGAAGATGTGGATATTGGATGCACCACTCTGTGATAAATGATGACTTTTGGGAAAGTCGGCATCCCAATACTCCTCTCTTCACCCGCTCAACAAATTCCTCATTCCCTGCACAAACAGTCCAAATGGACTCTGAAGAAACTCAACCCGCTGGTTACGTGCATGAAGAAATTCCAGCCACTAGTCTTTGATGAAGCTGCTGCTTTGCTAATCCTCGGTACTTTTGTTGAGGAACAAGAAATTCCTCGACTGAAGAACTGAACTTACGATTCTGAGGTGGTGATGCAACTCACTGACACCCCTCTGCCCAAGCAAAAGAATCCGTTTGGTACTCTTCTTTACAACATGACCTTCACTGCCCAAGCAGAAGGTTGATCGTAATCATAGATGGGTCAAGCGTCAGTTTGGTACTCTTCTTTACAACATGACCTCCACACACAATTAGTGAAGAAAAACCACTACTACCTCCATGAAACCTTCAAGCACACCTCGGCTGTTCTTTCACATGTCTATGATGAAAATCTTGCTTCAATGGGACTCAAGGAATAATTTGGATATGCGCACCTCCTCGAAGAAATTCAAGAAGGTCAAAGTTCCTTCCTTGGTGGCCAGCTCCTATTCTTCATCTCGCGACAACGATGAAAATGAAGATTTGGAAGACAACTGCGATCTTTGGTGCTACTTCAACAATCGACCCCAACAATCTTTGGCGCTCCGTCTTCATCTTGAAATTCTTCAAGAGCGTTAGTCCTCAGTTTCGATCCTTTTGGTCATTCGATGACAAAGGGGGAGAAATTTGAGTTAGTCTTCAAGCGGGTCTAGTTTTTGTCTATATACAGTATTTTATTTCTATTAAGTTACAACTCTCGTTCTTCTGAAACCTTTTATTGGATCGAGTTGTAATCTTAAACCCGATGGTGCTTTGATACTTTTGATGCATTATGCTCTTGCTCTATGCTCTGATTCTCGTGAGCTCCTTGAAAATCTTCATAGCAAATCGATTTGGGCTCTGTTACTCTTGATGCGTTACCTTGCATAACATCAAGCACCATATTTCATCATGCATTTCAAATTCTTCATATTATATATTAAATCGTGTATGAATTACAAGATATAGGGAGATCTCCATGATTCATTTCTTCAAATGTGCATTGCCTCAAAAGCAAATTCCTCACTATGCACATCTTGGGGAGTTCTTCTATATCTTGCAATCAAATCCTCATTATCGATATTTACACTTCATATGTTTATCCCGTTGAAAACTTAACCTATATTGTCATCAATCACCAAAAGGGGAGATTGTAAGTGCATCTAGTGCCCTTAGTGATTTTGGTGTATTGAAGACTTATAGGTTAAGTAACTAATCGTTTGTGAGTGTACACAGATCTATAAGTCTATGAGGAGTTTGATATTTTGAGAGAAAATCGACCCTAAAATGAAGTTCTTCAATGAAGACTTTGATATTACGAAGACTTTACGAAGACTTTGAAAGTGAAGAAATTGGTGTGACCTTGAAGACTTGGTATTCATTTGAGGAACATGAAGCGTGAAGACTTAGTTTCATTTTCTCTTTCTTGAGTCATAGGAAACATCGTCTTTGTTAAAGGGGTCGAGGAAATACTAAGGAAAAATTTCCATGTGATGCTCAACTCAAAATCCTACACCTACCAATCCCTTGAGTGAAGCCTTTGGAAATCTCATCTGAGTTCAGTCAATTTCTTGATGTGAGCGAAGTTCTTACAGTGTTGAGAATTTATTCGGCGAGGAGTTAGGAATTCGCCGGTCGTATTGCCTACGATGAGAACATGATAGCCACGAGAATTTGATATTCAAATTTCCGACCGTTCTTTGTCTTCTTGGCTTGACTGTCCCAAAATATCTTATCCACCTAACGGTCATATCATTGAAGGGCATTTATGTCTTATCATGTCGGGCTGCTCCCTAGGCTATAAATAGCCGCCCCTACAACCACTAGCTGGTTGGCTGCTCGAGAAGAACTTGACACTTGTCATTTGAGAGCAACCCATCCTCTGAGGACTTTGGCGAAAATCATCAAGTGAGGAAAAACCCAAAAACCAAACCCCAACAAACCCAAAGTGATTGAGCATCTTTGAAGAAATTGATCTGCGTGGATCCGGCGCTTATTACCTTTGAAGATTGTGCTTCTTCAGACGGTTAGGCGTCATGGTCTAGAAACATCAAGAGGAATTGTGGATGCCGAGTGACCAAGTCTGTGAAGGTTTGGAAGTCGCTGAAGACTTACCACGAGTGATTGGGCGAGTGCATGTGACCTTAGTTCAAGGAGAATCTGGTGAGGACTTGGTGTCTGAGCTGCGTGCTTTCAGTGATGATTGAGTGTCGGGGACTGTGTGTCCTCGAGTTTAAATACTCAGCCGCTCCAACAGACGTACAAGCCGAGGCAGCAGTTGGAACTGGTCTACAAATCATTGTCTTCACCAACCTACTTGGTTCTATTTCCTCAACCCTTTCATTTCCTCATTCTTGTGTTGAGTGTTTGTTCATATCTGTGTTTGAAGACTTTGGTGAAGACTTTCTCAATTTCCTCAGTTCAATTTCTTGATCTGTTTGTCTTCATCTTGTGTTATCCTGTGATTCGCTTTACGTACTCTGTGATTGTCTTCATTTCATCATGATGACAATGCTTGTAATCTGTTATGCTTACTTCGAGTACTTATTCGCTGCAAGTAGTTCTTAGCTAAGGAATTTCCTCACGGCAAATTCCTCGATGAAGAATTCATAAAATCGCCTATTCACCCCCCTCTAGTCGATATAGCACTTTCAACCCAGTGTTGAACCTTAAGGGTTTCTTGGAACCCCACATCCGACATTTGGCGCGCCCGGTAGGGCGCGTAGAGCTCCTCTCCACCAATCTGTACCTTTGTGCCGCCAGCGTTTTGCTTCCATGGCGGGCGCCGCCATCGCCTCTCGACCGACACACGGCAGCGGGAGTCAGGTGCGAGCCTGGACCCGCCACATGGCGAGTCTCGATGGCCGACCAAGTTCAAGCGGAGATGCCGCCACATTATGATGGCGCCTTGATTCAGCGCCGTTCTTCTTGGCATACGAGGCCGTCCTTGAAAAGGCGACGACAAGATCATGTCAACTGGTTCCCCATGGCCCTCGCCCGGCGAGCCAGCGTCGGCTGCTCAACCTCCCGGGATCCTTGTGGCATCTGGGAAGAACTCATAACCTCTTACGCGCACACTGGCGGCGCGGCACCTGCGTAGTCGCCGCGCTGCTAGTGGCTCCCAAGCGCCGCCTTCAGATCGCCACATCAAGCCTTTCCTCCGTCAGATCGGAGCAGCATCCAAGCGCCCAGGGGCTCCGCCGGGTTGGGCTTCCCCGGAGGCCGACCTCACCTTCGACTCGGAAGACCACCCTGGCTCTACCGCTGGCTCCGGCATACTCCCAATGCTCTGTGCACCTACCATCTGCAACTTGCTCTCCGTGGAGGCCTTCAGTCTCCTCCACGTGCCGCCCGAGAGGCTCAGCCTCAGCAAGCCTTTTCCGGGAGTAGGCGGCAGAGCTGCCCACTCTCTGGGGCAGATCCGCCTCCCCGTCACCTTCGGCATGCGCGACAACTACCGTACTGAGCTGGTGGACTTCGACATCGCCCGCATCGGCCTCCCGTACAATGCCATACTCGGGTACGGCCTTGCTTTCGATTCATGGCGGCGACTCACCCGCCTACAACCTCATGAAGATGCCGAGGGAGCAAGGCGTCCTCACCATCA
>JAHIAM010004796.1:0-35634 GCA_021605205.1 Aegilops longissima
CATCTCCTCCGCATCTGCGGTTTCGCACGCTCGATGGAGCGCGCTGATTACCGCGCAGGGTGGACATTTGGGATGTTGTGTTTGACGCGGCTGAATCTCTGAATGTACTTATGCTAGGGATCTCCTTCCTTCGGGCGGCGAGATGAAGGTCGCTCTCTTGGCCATGAGGCTTGTGGTCGCTGTAAAGGCGCCGACAAACTGATGGCATAGGTCTGCCCAGAGGATATGGAGTTATGCGGCAAGTGCATGAGCCAGATCGACATTGGGCTTGAGCACCACCGGAAGTAGTTGGCCAGATCTTGTCGTCCGCCCCAGCAGCTTGCACCGCGATGGTGTAGATCTTTGAGGAACTCCGACGGATGCAACGGCCGTCGTACTTCTCGTACGTCGGCTTGAAATTCTTCGTCTTTGGGCCCATGGACTTGCCGCAGCTCACGAGTGAACGCAGGGCAACCTACCGCGACGGCAAGTCGCTGGTTCCCTGGAGCAAGCATGTCGATAGGGCCCAGTAGCGCTGGTCCGATTGACGCCGCTTCTCTTGGCGCGCCGATCGCGAGTTCGGCGTCTTCTTGCTGTCGTTCGCGTGAAGAACTTGGCGCTGATCGCGACGAGCTCGTGGATCCGGCGACGCGGTGGAGTCGCTGCCGAGGTGGATCCGGCGAGTCGGCGATCTTGGCCTTCGGGTGGAGAGTGCATGGTGGTTGTACCCCATCGGTTTTCGCCGTCGGCTCGTGCTCGCGTAGTCTGCCAGCGGCAGCGATGTACTCGCCGTGCTGGAGTGTCGCCGTTGGCGGCCGATGAGACTCGAATGGTGCCCTCCATTCATTGATCTTATCTGCCGTTGGAGGGTAATCCAGAGCAGATTGAGCTCGCGCCAAAGCCTGCTGGAGTGGTGGGCGGCGATGGCGGACGGCGCGAGGCGCGGATATGCTCGGACTTCTAACTATGTTAGAAGGAGCATATCCGCCCGGCGACGTGTCCTTCGTGCCAGCATGTTGGCGTGCATGTTGGTCTTGAGCATCCCGAGATCCACCAGCTCGATCTTGGCCCAACGAGCGTATGGCACTGTGAATACCATGACGCTGTCGGTCCCGCGCCTCCTGAGATGGGCGCGGTGCATGTACGGACGCCGAGGTCTGCGTAGCCTTGTTCTTGGACTTGGCAGCACCGTGGGCTCCCTCGTCGATGTCCGTTCTTCCGCCGGCGTCTACCCCACCACCCGTTTGCTTCGGTGGTGGTGGGATCGACGTGGACGGATCAGCTGCCGCCGAAGCCTTCTTCTTTGGTGGCATGTCGATGGAGAAGATGAAGATCAAGCTCGTGTGAACGTCGGATCAGGTTCACACAAACTCGACGCCCCCTACCTGGCGCGCCAAAGATGTCGGGGGAAACTGATCCACGAACACCTATGGGACCGGCGGACCGAGCCCCTTTCGGTTCGGCGGGGGGCGGAGGTCGCACGAAGAGCAGATCGAGACGAAGCACACAAGCAGTTTACCCAGCTTCGGAGCTCTCCGAAGAGATAACACTGCTACTGCTGCATGTCTGAGTGTATTGAGTTCTTGCTCAGGAGCGCTGGGTGCTACAGTACACCCTAGCTGCTAACGAGACCGAGCGTGAGTGTTTTCTGGCTTCGAACCCCCCTTTACGTTGCGTATGGGCCTCCTTTCATATGCTCAAGGGGTCTCCAACAGGTGGCAACGTAGGCAAGGGTAAAAATGGAAAAGGGAATGCGGTTGGTACAACTACTTGTACAGTGTATCATACCTAACCCTGACGGCAGGGGATAAAGGCATTAAATGCCCTTCTACGTCGCCTAAACAGTGCAAAAAGGGATCGTCAGGGACGCCACCGTTCGCCACGATGGCGATCTTGTCAGCGTCGCTGCCACGCAAGACCGCTAGTCGCCTGACCTCTTGCCACCTTGGCGCTGGAAAGGTCCTGAGCGACACGTTGGTGGATGTGCTGGAGCGCAGGTACAGAATGGTAGCTTGCCGCGGCAAGAGCCTTGGCGCGGCCGTTGTGTTGTCGCGCCCGGAAGCTTGTCGCTCGCCGGGCCTCGCCGGGACGCGTGGCGCGTCGCGGCAAGTTCCTTGAGATGCCTTGGTTGGCCTTCCCGGCAAGCTCCTCTTGCCGGGGCCTTGTCTCCTTGGCTTAAATACTCTGTTCTTGGATGGCTCCTGATGCCTTGGTTGGCCTTCCCGGCAAGCTCCTCTTGCCGGGGCCTTGTCTCCTTGGCTTGAATACTTTGTTCTTGAATGGCTCCAAAGGAACCACGGAGGACCTTGGCGGTCACCCGGCAAGCCTTGCCGCGGGGTGCTGCAACTGCCCATGCACGAGTTCGGGATACTAGGGTACCCCTACTCTAGTACACCGACACCTTCACTGTAAGGGGCCGAACTAGTATAACTCTCTCGTGTCCTTTGTCCCGATTAACCCCTTTCAGCTTCCTAGTTGCGATGGCTCCATGACTAAGTCATTGCAAGAGGACATCTGCCATGACAATTCCACGACAAATATGATTAAAGGATTAACGATCCAAAAAGTAAACATAAAGTTTTCATAGCTAGAGTTCACATGGCAAGCAAAATAACAACTAAAAAGTAAACATAAAGTTCAGTCCAACAATCATAAAGCTAGCAATCTAGTAAACTAATGTCCCCAACTCTTCAGTTGAAGTGTCGCTATCAGCATGAAATTTGCACTAAACACAAGTTTAAACAATACTAGTAGCTCAATAATCTAGAGATGTAACAAACAAATATATGGCAAAACATAACAATACTTTGATCTCATCTCATCTTTGTTAATCACAACAAAGCACACTAAATAAACTACCCCCTTCTTATCAGTAATCCTAAATCTTGATGATTTCTCACAACAAAGCACACTAAATAAACATGAGCTTGTAGCTTTGTCTCTCACATGAACAACACCTATACAACATCCTATAGAAGGGCACTTGATACAACCCGAACCAAGCACTTACACTCCTATAGAAGCAATATCCATAACATCACATCAGAAAAGTCGAAACCGCCCAACCACAAAGCAAAAAATCAAACATGAGCCAGCCCAATCCATTAATAAGCAAAATACTAGTATGTGATGAACTACTACTCGGTCTCGGCCTCATGGCTTCACACAAAATCGACCGACACAAATGCAATATATAAATTACTGCCATGCTAGGAGTAGTTTATGGTAAGGATGAAAAAGAAAACATAAATAAGCAAAGACTTTGGCAGGTCAAGTCAAGCAAAATATTGGTACTCCTTCCTATACTACTAGACGCGTCCAAATCCATTCCAACACTTATTACACCAACCACTCGCTCTCTGTTTCTCACTCTCACTCCACTGCTCCCTGCTCTGCTCTGCTCTGCTCTCCACTCCACTTCCCGGCAACTACAAGCCCTGCTGCTCCTCGTCTCCGCCTCGCCGGCCGGCAGCGCAGCGCAGCCCCGCCGCCTCCTCCCCTTCCCGAACCACCGTCGCCCCCCGCACTCTTCCCGTCGACGGAACGCTAACCGAGAGATCGAGAGGAGCTCTTGTGCGTGCAGGAGGAGGAGATCAAGAGGGGACTTACGGGCTGGAGGCGTGAGGAGGCGAGAGGCGACCGCGCGTGGTGGCGGCGCACGGCACCGTCGACGGGGGTGAGGCGGCCGGGGACGAACCCTAACCACGGCGGCGTCGTCGTCGGGCGGAGGGGATTGTGTGAGACAAGGGGGTGCGGGGGCGCTCGCGGGCCAGTTTTCTTTAGCGATAGTAGTAGCGCTGGTTGGAGCACCACGTTACTGCTAAGCCCACCAGCTGTAATGCCCTTTCAGAACAAACGCTACAGCTAAGTGGGCTACAAATGCTGCCCTGCGGCCCATGTAACAGTAGCGCGGCCCAAACAAACAAACGTTGCTGCTATATGTTAGTAGTAGCGTGTTTTCTACACAGCGCTACTGGTACTTACTAGTAGCGTGGGGTAAAAGAAACTCGCTACTGGTAAACTTCTATCTATAAGCACTTTCCTAGTAGTGACACGTCCTCGTCTCCATCGGCTCCACTCTTGGTTATCTCGTGTCTTTACTTGTGCAAGCTTTTGTGTTGTATCCCTTGCTTGCTTGTGTACTTATTGTTGTTGCATCATATAGGTTGCTCACCTAGTTGCATATTTAGACAACCTACTTTGATGCAAAGTTTAATTTGGTAAAGAAAAGCTAAAAATTGTTAGTTGCCTATTCACCCCCCCCCCATCTAGTCAACTATATCGATCCTTTCAATTGGTATCAGAGCGTCGTCTCTTTATTAAGGACTTTGCCGTCCGAAGAGTATGGTTGACACCGTAGACGGTGGGGAGGAGCACTCCGGTGTGAATGCGATCTCGTCTACGGGTGATGGGGAACCAGAGGAATTCAATGTGGCTTTGGACATATTGAAAACCTCCATGACAACCGAGGTTGAAAGCATGTTTAATAAATTCTTAGAAGGACTTAAACTATCTACCTCGCCGTTGAGAGTGGGTGATCCCACTGACAAGGTGACAGATGCTAACTCCGACAAGGGGGGAGCTACTAGTGAAAAGGAACCTTCTACTAGTGGTAGAAATGGCACCGGCATCTTTGCCCATGTGGCACCTCCAGTTTATGGAGGACCGATTCCTTCTACTCATTTAAATCATGCCGGGCCTCCCCCTAAGATTGTGAAAAATGAGGACTTTGATTCTTGGGTGTATCGCTTCAAGCGTCATTTAAATCATGTGAATACTAACCTTTGGATAATCATTGAAGAAGGTTTTCATCCACATGACCGAAGCAACTTCACCACTAGAGAAGCCGTGGACCATCAATTCAATGAGAATGCTCTCTTCATCATTCAAGATGCGGTTCTTCCCGAAGATCTCCCTCATCTTCGACCCTTCGCCATGGCCAAAGACGCATGGCATTGCGTTATTTCCCTCTATAAGGGAAGTGCAAGCATTCAACGCTCCAACTATGAAGTGGTGCAAGATGAAGCCGATGAGTTTGCAATGAAAGAAGATGAAGAACCTCGTGAACTCTTTCGGAGAGTTACCAAACTTGCGGTCTCACTCCGAGATCATGGGAGCAAGGACACGGATGACAATTGGATCAAGCGCAAGTTTCTTAAAGCAATGATGCCTTACCACAAGGCCTTGTCCTACGTCATCCGTCAGAGACCGGACTTCCACTCCTTGACCTCAAACGAAGTGTTGGATGAGTTTGTGGCAATGAGGATCTTGGACAAGACAGCCGACAACACGGTGTTGCGCTCACAAAGGGTAAAGAAGCCCAACCTTGCCTTGAAGGCCAAGATTATTGTGGAAGAAGAGGAAGAAGAGGAAGATGAGAAGAGCAACCCCGAAGATACAAAATATGATTATCATGAACACATGGGTCTTGCTTCAAGGCAATTTTGGAGCAAGAAGAACACAAGGCCCAACTTCAACAAGAACAACTCAAGTGGGTTCAAGGACAAGCAATGTGTGAGAACATGTTACAATTGTGGCAATGTGAGCCATTTTGTTGTGGATTGCCCTTACGAGAAGCGGGAAGACAATGGTGGCAAGCTCATCCGAAAGGACAAAGCCAAGTCCTTACCCAACAAGAACAATTTCACCAAAAAGACTCCCACTCGAGGGTTGGTGGTTCAAGAAGAATACCATGAGGATGACGATGATGATGAAGATAATGAATCCATGGCCATGGCCTCCGTTGCCATTGCCACAACTCCACGGGTGTTCCTCTTCGACTCACCCAATGAGAACATCACCGCCAAGTGTCTCATGGCTAAAGCCACTACCAAGGTAACCCCCAACATCAAAACCACCATCATTACTAATCCCTCCTTGACGGATGATATTGATGAAAGTGAGGGGTCTAATGAGGAAGTGAATGAATTTGAGTCTTTTATGAGTAAGCTCAAGGGCAAATCCAAGAAGCACTTTGTTGCTCTCTTGGAACAACTTGGTGAAGCCAATGACATGATCGAGGCTCACGAAGAAACCATCTCTAAGATGGAAGGTTATAGTCGGTGACTATGCCGATGAGATATTGGATCTCTCTAATGCTCTTGAGGAAGAGCGTGGGCATCGTTTGGCTCTTGAGAAGTCACACAACGATGACCATGTTAAGTTAAAGAAAGATCTTGATCATGCTCTCGTTGTGTCTCATGTGCTAACTTCCGAGAAGGCTAAACTTGGCGTTGACCATGCTAGACTCAAGGAGGAGTTTGATCTACTTGACAAGGCCCACAAGGTCTTGAAGGGTGCTCATGCTAGCCTCAAGGAGTCTCATGCTCAACTCCAAGTTAAGCTAACTAAAGAAAAGACCACCTTTCCTCATATGGTATTAATTGATAATGCAAATGCCACTAACCCGTGTTGTGAGCATGTCCATCTTGTGGAGGAGAATGCCAAATTGAAGGAGCAACTTGAGAAAGGCCTTGTGACATGTATACAAGGTGAGAAGAACCTCAACAACCTTTTGAGCAATCAAAAGGAAGTTGTGGCCAAGGAGGGAGTTGGGTTCGCACCCAAGTCCAAGAACAAGAAGAAGAACGACAAGACCAAACGACCTCCTCCTCTCAAGCAAACTTTTGTGAAAGAGGGAGAGGGTGCTCCTAAGGAGAAGAAGAACAATGTGAAGGGTGGTGATGTCAAAAAGGGCAAAACCAACTCCTCCAACAAAGCCGGCGACTTTAACCCTTCTTATGTGTTGTGTCGTGCTAGTGATGGGCATGTTTATGCTAAATTTGTTGGTTCTCCTTATGAGTACATTGAATGGTCTATTTGGGTTCCTAAGACCCTTGTTACTAACATCAAAGGACCCAATACGAAATGGGTACCTAAAACCAAGCATTGATCTCTTCTAGGTGTTTGCTTCCGGTGGGGGATCATGGTTGCTCGATAGTGGAGCAACAAATCATATGACCGGGAGCAAGGACTTGGTGGTGGACGTGCAAAAGATCCCATCTATGCCCACCAATGTCGAGTTGGGTGATGCCTCATCTTCTAAGGTATTGGGTCTCGACAAGGTTGTCATTTCTCATGATCTAACGATCGAGAAAGTCATGCTTGTTGAGTCCCTTGCGTACAATCTACTTTCCGTTCGCCAACTTGCACTCATGGGCTTTGCCACTTTCTTTGATACTGATACCGTGGCCCTCTTGTGGAGCAAGACTCTTAAAGTAGCCTTTGTTGGGCATGTCGAAAACGGTCTCTATGTGATTAACTTTTCGGAGCGACCCACTAAGACCGCGACATGCCTAATGGCTAAAGTTGATGTGGGTTGGCTTTGGCATCGCTGTTTAGCCCACGTCAATATGAGATCTTTGCAAAGTCTTCTCAAGGGGGACCATGTCCGTGGACTAACAAATGTTAGTTTTGCCAAAGATCATGCTTGTAGTGCTTGTATCGAAAAAAAGCTTCATGAGAAGGCTCACCCTCCCACGACTATCATCTACTCGAAGAGACCCTTAGAGCTCCTTCACATGGACCTCTTTGGGCCTCCATCCTTTGATAGCCTTGGGGGTAGAAATTATTGCTTGGTGATTGTGGATGATTATTCAAGATACACTTGGGTATATTTCTTCAAGAGAAGAGTGAAACTCAACAAACCGTCATCGACTTTGCAAATGAAGCTCAACGTCAACATGATGCAAAGATCTTGACAATAAGAAGTGACAACGGCACCGAGTTCAAAAACTACACCTTGGATGAGTTTCTTAGTGATGAGGGGATCAAGCATCAATATGCTGCACCATATACCCCTCAACAAAATGGTGTCGCGGAGAGGAAGAACCGGACGTTGATGGATGCGGCAAGGACCATGATGGCGGAGTTCAAGTCTCCATACAACTTTTGGGCTGAAGCCATCAACACAGCATGTCATGCATCCAATCGGCTCTATCTCCGCAAAGGCTTGAACAATACTCCTTATGAAATACTTACCGGTAACAAGCCTAACCTCAAGTACTTCCGGGTGTTCGGGTGTAAGTGTTTCATTCTCAAGAAAGGTGTTCGTTTGTGTAAATTTGAGGCTAGAGCTTATGAGGGCATATTTGTTGGTTATGCTACAAACTCTCATGCTTATCGTGTCCTCAACAAGTCCACCGGACTCATTGAGGAGACGTGTAACGTGGAGTTTGACGAAAATAACGGCTCCCAAGTGGAGCGAAGTGGTACTTGTGATGTAGGTGATGAAATTCCTCCCCAAGCCATAAGAAGAATGGGTGTGGGTCATATCCTACCCATTGAGGAACCCCTTGTGGCCGAAGGAGAAGGACAATGCTCCACTCGATTGGAGCCATCACCAACCCAAGACCAACATGCTTCCGAAGAACAAAGTGAAGGCCCTCAACCTCGTGAACAAGACCAAGGGCAAGATCAACCTCAAGATGGTGTTGAACCACCAAATGATGCCCAAGGTCAAGTTCTCCCCCTCGAGCAAGTTCAAGATCAAGAGCAAGCTCAAGATCTAGAACAATCTCAAGACGGCGCTCAAGATAATCAAGTTAATCCTCCTCCTTCCACATCTGAGGAGGAATTAGAGCATCGTGCAGTGAAGATTGCTTCCAAGCTCACCACCCAAGGTCATCTCATGGAGAACGTGGTTGGAAGGCCAAGAAAGGGGGTAAGCACTCGTAGACAATTAGCAAACTATTATGAACATCACGCGTTTGTCTCTTGTGTTGAACCCCAAAAGGTCTATGAGGCGCTCGAAGATTCGAATTGGCTCAATGCCATGCATGAAGAACTCAACAACTTCGAGTACAAAAAGGTGTGGAGATTTGTGCCAAGGCCGTCGGGGAACCATAACGTCATTGGAACCAAGTGGATATTCAAGAACAAGCAAGATGCTCATGGGAACATCATTCGTAACAAGGCAAGATTGGTAGCACAAGGCTACTCCCAAGTCGAGGGTATCGACTACGGTGAAACCTTTGCTCTCGTTGCTCGCCTTGAATCCATTCATTTGTTGATTGCTTATGCTTCCCATCACAACTTTAAGTTACAACAAATGGATGTGAAGAGTGCTTTTCTTAATGGTCCTATTAATGAGTTGGTTTATGTCAAGCAACCCCCCGGGTTCGAGGATCCCTACTTCTCGGATCATGTGTATCAACTCGATAAGGCACTCTATGGCCTTAAGCAAGCCCCATGTGCGTGGTATGACCACCTTACCGAGTTGTTACACGATCGTGGATTTGAGGTTGGGCAAATCGAGCCCACTTTTTTTACTAAGAAGGTCAAAGAGGAGTTGTTTGTATGCCAACTATATGTTGATGATATTATCTTTGGTTCCCCTAACAAAGCTTTCAATGAGGAATTTGCTGCTCTCATGACCTCTAAGTTCAAGATGTTTTCGATGGGAGAGTTGAAGTTCTTCCTTGGTTTCGATATCAAGCAAAGAAGAGAAGGTACCTTCATCAACCAAGCCAAATACACTCAAGACATGCTAAAAATATTCAAGCTAAGTGATGTCAAGCCGGCTTCTACTCCAATGCATACTGAGGGAGTCCTGGATTAGGGGGTGTCCGGATAGCCGAACTATCATCTTTGGCCGGACTCCTGGACTATGAAGATACAAGATTGAAGACTTCGTCCCGTGTCCGGATGGGACTTTCCTTGGCGTGGAAGGCAAGCTTGGCAATACGGATATGTAGATTTCCTACAATTGTAACTGACTCTGTGTAACCCTAACCCTCTTCGGTGTCTATATAAACCGGAGGGTTTTAGTCCGTAGGACGAACAACAATCATACCATAGGCTAGCTTCTAGGGTTTAGCCTCTCGATCTCGTGGTAGATCTACTCTTGTACTACCCATATCATCAATATTAATCAAGCAGGAGTAGGGTTTTACCTCCATCGAGAGGGCCGAACCTGGGTAAAAACATCGTGTCCCTTGTCTCCTGTTACCATCGCCTAGGCGCTTGATTCGGGACCCCCTACCGAGATCCGCCGGTTTTGACACCGACATTGATGCTTTCATTGAGAGTTCCTGTATGTCGTCATCTTTAGGCCCGATGGCTCCTTCGATCATCAACAACGACGCGGTCAGGGTGAGACTTTTCTCCCGGACAGATCTTCAAATATTCGGCGGCTTTGCACTGCGGGCCAATTCGCTAGGCCATCTGGAGCAGATCGAAAGCTACGCCCCTGGCCATCAGGTCAAATTTGGGAGTTTGAACTACACGGCCGACATCCTCGGAGACTTGATCGTCGACGGATTCGAGCCACAGCCAAGTGCGCCACACTGTCTCGATGGGCACGATCTAGCTCTGCCGCCGAACAGTGATCTGGAGGCCGCACCAGTGTCCGCTCCGACTTGTAGCTCGGAGCCGACTTCGCCGATCGAGGACGAGTGGCTAGACGCCGCCTCGAGGGCTGCGATCTCTACGGTGATCGAGCCGAACACCATCCCTGTCCTTTGCGAAGCTCGTGACTCCAAGGCGCCGGACTCCTCTCCGGACTACGAACTTTCCGCGCCCCTGCCAATCGAATCCGATTGGGCGCCGGTTATGGAGTTCACTGCCGCGGACATCTTTCAGCACTCGCCCTTCGGCGACATCCTGAACTCACTGAAGTCTCTCTCTTTATCAGGAGAGCCCTGGCCGAACTATGGTCAGGAAGGTTGGGATGCGGACGACAAAGAAATTCAACGCCCACCCACCACCCACTTTGTAGCCACTGTCGATGATTTAACTGACATGCTCGACTTTGACTCCAAAGACATCGACGGTATGGACGACGATGCCGGAGACGACCAAGAACCAGCGTCTACAGGGTACTGGAAGGCACCTCGTCATACGACATATATATGGTGGACATCCCAAAAGATGGGAATGGCGATGGAACAGCGGAGGATGACCCCTCCAAGAAACAGCCTAAGCGTCGGCATCAGTGGCGCCGCTCTAAATCCCGCCACAGCAAAAACGGTGATTCCGGCACGGGAGATAATAACACCCCGGACAGTGCCGAAGACAACCTCCTCCAGCAGGATTTAGCACAGGAGGATGGAGAAGCCAGCTCGCATGATAGAGCTGCAGACAGAGAGGTAGAGGACGATAATTATATGCCTCCCTCCGAAGACGAGGCAAGCCTCGACGACGACGAATTTGTCGTGCCTGAGGATCTCGTCGAACAAGAGCGTTTCAAACGCAGGCTTATGGCCACGGCAAGCAGCCTCAAGAAAAAACAGCAACAGCTTAGAGCTGACCTAGACTTGCTAGGTGACAGATGGACTGAAGTCCTTGCAGCCGAGGAGTATGAACTCGAACGCCCCTCCAAGAGCTACCCAAAACGCAGGCTGCTACCCCGATTAGAGGAGGAAGCACCCAAACCTACATCACCAGCGCACGACGTGGCCGACCGGCCACCTCGTGGCCGCGACAGAGAGGCCTCTCGGCCCTCCACTCAAACCGCACCCCGGCGTCGCTTAAAAAGTACCAAGGCACGGGGAAATGCGCCTGACCTGCGAGATATATTGGAGGACAAGGCAAGGCAAACAAGATATATTGGAGGACGACACGTGATGACAACTGTCACGCCGGATACAGCAATTCCGGCCGGGCCGAACACAGTAGACAAAGCTCATTTGAGCTGCGTCGTGATATAATATCTGAGGCGCCAAGACACCCACTATGCTTCACAGATGAAGTGATGGATCATCAAATCCCTGAGGGTTTCAAACCCATAAACATCGAATCATACGATGGCACAACAGATCCTGCGGTTTGGATCAAGGACTATCTCCTTCATATCCACATGGCCCGCGGTGATGATCTACACGCCATCAAATACCTCCCACTCAAGCTTAAAGGACCAGCTCGGCATTGGCTTAACAGCTTGCCAGCAGAGTCAATTGGTTGTTGGGAAGACCTGGAAGCCGCATTCCTTGATAACTTCTAGGGCACATATGTGCGACCACCAGACGCCGATGCCCTTAGCCATATAATTCAGCAGCCAGAGGAATCGGCCAGACAATTCTGGACACGGTTCCTAACAAAGAAAAATCAAATCGTCGACTGTCCGGATGCAGAGGCACTAGCAGCATTCAAACACAACATCCGCGATGAGTGGCTGGCCCGGCACCTAGGACAGGAAAAGCCGAAATCCATGGCAGCCCTCACCACACTCATGACCCGATTCTACGCGGGAGGGGACAGCTGGCTAGCTCGTAATAACAACTTGACCAAAAACCCTGGTAGTTCGGATACCAAGGACAGCAATGGCAGGTCGCATCGCAACAAGCACAAGCGCCGCATTAGCGGCAATAATGCTGAGGATACGGCAGTCAATGCGGATTCAGAGGCTCTAAACCGGTCAGCGGAAAAAGTCATTCAAAACAAATACCCAGGCCGTCAATTTGGACCGAATACTCGATCGCTCGTGCGGATACCGGCACCCGGAAAAACCAACCAACCACACCAAGAGGGATTGTTGGGTGTTCAACCAGGCAGGCAAGTTAAATGCCGAAAACAATGACGAGGGGTTGCATAGAGATGACGAGGAGGAGCCCCGGCCGCCTAACAATAGAGGACAGAAGGGCTTCCCCCCACAAGTGCGGACGGTGAACATGATATACGCAACCCACATACCCAAAAGGGAGCGGAAGCATGCACTAAGGGGCGTATATGCGATGGAGCCAGTCGCCCCAAAGTTCAACCCGTGGTCCTCCTGCCCGATCACCTTTGATCGAAGGGACCACCCCACTAGCATCCGCCACGGCGGATTCGCCGCATTGGTTCTTGACCCAATCATTGACGGATTTCACCTCACTAGAGTCCTGATGGGCGGGCAGCAACTGAACCTGCTTTATCAGGATACAGTGCGCAAAATGGGCATAGACCCCTCAAGGATTAAACCAACAAAGACGACCTTTAAAGGCGTCATACCAGGTGTAGAGGCCAACTATACAGGCTCAGTTACACTCGAAGTGGTCTTCGGATCCCCGGATAACTTCCGAAGCGAAGAATTAATCTTCGACATAGTCCCGTTCCGCAGCGGCTATCACGCACTGCTCGGACGAACCGCATTCGCAAAGTTCAATGCGGTGCCGCACTACGCGTACCTCAAGATCAAGATGTCAGGCCCTCGAGGAGTAATTACGGTCAATGGAAACACCGAACGCTCCCTCCGAACGGAGGAGCATACGGCGGCCCTCACGGCAGAAGTGCAAAGCAGCCTCTCAAGGCAATTCTCGAGTCCGGCTATTAAACGTCCGGACACCATCAAGCGCGCCTGGAGTAACCTACAACAAGACCGCCTGGCACGTTCCGAGCACGCGTAGCAATGCGGCCCCAACCCCAACCCTCACGAAATTGCGAAACCAGTACTACGCATACATAACTACGCTCTGGAAATACCATGGGCATATGGGGAGGGGCACGACCATGGCATGCCCAACATGCGGCTTAACCACACTAGGGGCTCCCGATTGTGTCATTCTTTTTCTTTTCTTTTTTTTCCTCTTACTTTCAGGACTCCGTTTTCCAGAAGCCCTGTCCGGCATTAGAATCGCCGAACACACGATGCAACAGCCAGGAAGCGTAGCTACGTCAGTGTCGGTGGTCTCTATTACGAAGCGGTATACCTGTTTTACATACCATCCCGCAAGCTTACCCCTGGAGGGGGACATGTCAAAACTCCCGTTCCCCTTGCTTATCGCACCATTTGTATCGTTCTGCTTTCATTGCAGTCCCTTTTGAATAAACAATACATAGCCTTTGCCTATTATTGCATTCCTTTTTCTTATATATGTTCAATTATGACATTGTGCAACCGTACACCTTGGTACGGCCAATACACAAGGGGCTTATGTACCCCAAAATATGGTGTGATAAGTCCGAACACTTTCACAAGTGCGGCACCCCGAACTTATAGCATTATATGCATCGGCTCCGAATCATGTCTTGGGTCAATAGTTGGGTTTGCCTGGCTCCCATGTTTTGGTACCTTACGTTCCGTTATATCGGCTAAGGTAGCGCTAGAAGAACCACTGCGATTGTGCCCCGGTTGAGCTGGGTTAAGCACCTCAGTGGACAAAGCTAAAACTGATCGTCATGATAGGGCGAGAGCCGGTCGCTGTTCGAGAGGTTTTCGAGTCCCTAAAGACTTAAGCCGCTTAGAGCGAGGAGTCGGCATTGTCCGGCCTAGGCGTGGATAGCGCCCCGAACTCGGTCTTCCGAATACTAGGGGCTTCGCCGAAATTTAAAATTATAGAATTCTATGGCTAAGTGAGAGTGTTCAAGCATTATAGTCCGGTTGCCTGGTTCGTTGCGTTGAGCGCCTCCCTCGAAGGACCCAAGAATGGGAACAAGAGCGCTCAAGTTTATCCCGAACACCCCAAAGACTGTGGCATGGGGCTGAAGCCAACGACTTGCCATCTCTCAAATTTGATAAACGGCCGCACAGAAGGTAATATTTTAAATTCACAAGCATTGCTTAGCGCATATGAACAAGTTTTCAGCGTATAGGATAACAAATGCGAGTCTACTCAAAAATTACATCTTTGGAGCATTCACCCGCTATAAGGCGGGCACCCTTCAGGACGCCCTCATAATACATCTCGGGCTTGCGATAATCCTTGCCCGGCGGTGGTCTGTCCGTCATAAGCTTCTCAGCGTCCAGCTTGCCCCAGTGCACCTTAGTACGGGCAAGGGCCCTATGGGCACCTTCAATGCAGACAGAGCGCTTGATGACTTCAATCCATGGACAGGCGTCCACCAGCCGCCGCACTAGCCCGAAGTAGCTCCCAGGCATGGCTTCCTTAGGCCACAATCGAACTATGAGGCCCTTCATGGCCTGTTCGGCGACCTTGTGGAGCTCGACCAGCTGCTTCAGCTGGTCGCTCAAGGGCACCGGGTGTCCGGCCTCAGCATACTGAGACCAGAACACCTTCTCCGTCGAGCTCCCTTCCTTGGCTCGGTAGAACGCAGCGGCATCGGACACACTGCGGGGCAGATCTGCGAAGGCTCCTGGAGAGCTCCGGATTCGGGTAAGTAACAGATAATTGACTTTCACGTGCTTGCTTTGCATAAAGAATGCCTTACCCGCCGCTATCTTCTTTATCGCCTCAACCTCCTGGAGGGCTTTTTGGGCTTCGGCCTTAGCGGCTTTGGCACTCTCAAGGGCCGAGGCGAGCTCGGACTCTCGAGTCTTCGAGTCACGCTCCAAACTCTCATGTTTTTCCATGAGAGCCTGGAGCTCTTGCCGCACCTCCGCCACCCGCGCCTCCTGCTTCTCTCGCTCGGTGCGCTCCGCGGCCGCTTTGCTTTCGGCCGCGGACACCGCTTCCTTCAGGGTCGCCACCTCGTTCGTGGCCCCTGCAATAACCACGTTATTCCTGTCATTTTTTGCAACCACATTTTTTATATAATCCCATAAGGTGTTACTTACCTTTCTTGTCCTCGAGCTGCTTCTTGGCAAGGCCGAGCTCGTTCTCGGACCGCTCGAGGCTCTCCTTCAATGCATTGACCTCCGCAGTCAGTGCGGCAGAGGTCAGCAGCGCAGCCTGCATTCCCATATTGACATACATATATTAGACTCCTGCGTATATCTTTTTAGATCCTCGGTTCGGCTTTTCTTTCCGAACACCGAACTAAGCATCAGGGGCTACTGTCTATGCGGTAATATTTTTACATATTCTAAATACATACCTCAAAGCTTGTTAGAAGGATGGTACAGGCTTCAGTCAGCCCTCTCTTGGCGGATTGAAATTTCTGGATCACCACACTCATAACAGTGCGGTGCTCCTCATCGATGGAGGCGCCGTTAAGCGCCTCCAGCAAGTTATCCGGCGCCTCGGTTGGGACGGAGGCCTCGGTGTCATGATCTTGCCCTTCTTACGAAGGGGCGCTGTCGGACTTGGAACCACTAAAGGTTCGATGCGAGTCCGGACCTGGGTGCGTAAGTGCATCTAGTGCCACCCTAGTTGGTTTTGGAGTATTGACGACAAATGTGGTTGAGGACTAATGCGTTTGTGAGAATTGCAGGATAACGCAGGTAGTGTCCCTCATTGATTCGGTTTACCTACCGGAGATGACCCTAAAAATGTATGAAGACATTGAAGATAATGGTGGTATGTGAAGATATTCACATTGAAGACTATGATTGAGAAGACATTGAGTGAAGACTATGGGCCTTGAAAGGCGTGTCGTTTCGTTGTTTCCTTTTCTTCTTTGTTGAGTCGTAGGAACCACCGTACTATTAAGTAGGGTCCAAGTGATCATAGTCGAGAATGGTCAAGTGATGCTCAACCCAAATCCTATGTCTTGGCGAAGACAATGAGAGCAAAACTTATCGAGCTGGATGAGTCACTTTTCTTGTTGCCCAAGTAAAGTTGCCGTGTGTGTTTGAAATCGACCGTTGGAACACGTGTCGGTTCCTTAGTGACCAGGGTCATTTCGGACATAACAGGTCGGGTTGCCTAGTGGCTATAAATAGCCCACCCCTACACCATAAATTGGTGGCTGCTCAGAGTTAGTGCACGGCTTTTGTCGTTTGAGAGCAACCCACCTCGAAGCCTTTGAGAGAAATCCTTGCGAGGACAAAGCCCAAACACCCAGAGCCCAAGAGTGTAAGGCATCATGAAGTCTTTCTTGTCATGTGACTGAAGACTTATTACACTTGAGGACTGTGAATCCTCCGGCCGGTTAGGCGTCGCGTTCTGAGCATCCAAGAGTCATTGTGGATTGCGGGTGAGCCTTGATCTGTGAAGGTTGAAGTCTACCTTGAAGACTTACAGAGTGATTAGGCGAGGACTGTGTCCTTAGCTCAAGGGAATAAGGTGAAGACGCGGTCTTCTGAGTTGAATCTCAGCCTCCCTAACCAGACGTACAGTTGTCACAGCAACTGGAACTGGTCCAACAAATCCTGTGTCTTCAACAAGTGACTGGTTCTATCCTCTCCCTCTCTTTACTTAGAATTTGTCTTCGTGAAGTCATTGCCCATCTATCATATCTATTTGACTTCATTGCTTGACAACTTTTATTGATTGGCTTCATACTATCTTCCATCCTGATCCTTACTACCTAGCTGCTATTAGTCTTGTACTTTCACGTTATTGCATACTTGACTATGGTTTGCTTGTCGTAGTTTACCTTCCGCTGCATTTCAATTAGGTCATTTCTATTGTTTGTCTTCGAAACATCCGTGTTTTGAAGACTTCCATAAAAATCGCCTATTCACCCACCCTCTAGTCGATAACTCGCACTTTCAATTGGTATCAGAGCAAGGTACTCCCTTGTTCTGTGTGATTCAGTTTAACCACCTGGAGTTTTAGCTATATCATTGCAGGGATAATCAAAGTCTCCGCTGCTTGCCCGTGTTCGATGGGCCGACTATCCCTCTTGGAAGAATAAGATGCGCATGCATCTTGAAGCCATGATGTCGACCTACGGTATGTCGTCAAGAATGGCGTTCCCAAAACTGGTGAAGGTGTCACCCCGCTGATGTCAAGTAGTTCATTCAAGCTGGACTCAAGCGCAAAGAACATCATCGTGGTCATCGACCAAAAGGCGATATGGCCGTGTGACTGCTCTGGAACGTCAAAGCTAGTCGGGACTAGCTATCCAAGGTCAACGGCGTCTCAACCCGGAGAGATCAAAGGATCGGTGTTCTTCGCAACCTCTTCAACCGCTTCAAGAGAAAGCGACAATGAGAATGTCCAGCTCACGTTTGATCGCCTCCTCGACATCACAAATGAGCTTCATGCTCTCGGCGCCACCTTGAGATCACCAAGCATGAAATCGTCAAGGCACTACTAAGATCACTTGACAGCTCCTTTGACACCCTTGCCCTCATGATACAAGAGCATACGACTTCAAGACACTCCATCATGCGATATACTTGAGAGGCTCAACACACATGAGTTCCAGCTTTCCGAGAAAAGACATATCTATGGCCCCAGCTATGGCCGAACTCGCGCTTTGAAGGCAAAAGTTGCTTCCTCATCTGAAGAAGTATCTGACTGCGGTTCTGAGATCCTGAAGACATTGGAAAGGAACTGGCCATGCTTGTGAAGAAGTTCCAGAAGTTCACTAGGAAGAAAGGCTTCAGAAAGTCTTCACGATCCAGCTCAAGAAATGATGAAGCTTCCACTCATGACTACAAGAAGAGAACCTGTCACAAGTGCAAGAAAACTGGACATTATATCTCTGAGTGTCCACAGTGGGACAATGAGAATAAGAAGAAGAAGAGCAAGGAATATGATTCTGATGACAAGAAGAAGAAGAAATCTTCAAAGTCTTCTTCCAAGTCCTCATCAAAGTCTTCATCTCATAAGAAGAGCTCATCTGGCAAGGCTCGTGCTTTTGTTGGCAAAGAAATGGATTCAGAGGAGGAGTCTGCTTCTGAGGAGGTGGAGGTGGAGTCTGAAGAGGAGTCCGACCACGGCATTGCAAGTCGGCTTTAGCCACGACCTATGTTGCCAAGTCCATCTTCAACACTGAAGACAATGACTTCCACACCAACGCTGAAGTTGATGACAAGGACGACCCTGCTCCCACCTATTGCTTCATGGCACGTGGTGCCAAGGTAAAATCACGTGATGCTTACTTTCAAACATCAAGTGAAGATGACTCTGATTGTGAATCCAAGCCCAGCTACAAAACACTTGCTAAAATTGCAACTGAACAACAAAAGGCTATGGAACATATTCAAAAATTGTTAGACAAAAGCGATGACCTGTTGGACGCTGAAATGACACGTTCACAGTCCTTAGTTGAAGACATAGAAAATCTTCATACTAAGTACCAAGAACTTCAAAGTCTTCATGAAACGCTCTCAACCACACTTGAAAAGCTCTCCTATGATTATCTTCAAAGGAAGCAAGAGCTTGAGAAATTGAGAGCGGCTCATGAAGATCTTCAAAAAGAGAATGAGTCACTTCTCGCTCAACAGATCAGTTCCGCTCAGGATGGATTTGAACCACCATGTCTAAAATGCATTGGCGTGATAACGCTACCTCTGTTGCTGAATGTTCCCTTCTGCTCTGTTGCATTGTCTTCAACTCTGATGTGGTAACTAACCCTCTGCGGAGGATACCACTACTCTGGCGATGAAAATGCTAGGTTGAAGACATTGCTTGAAACAGGGATTATAATAGTGCGAAGGGCATCGGACACTGCGATGTCCTCAAAAGCAGATTCTCGAACGAAACCCTAGGAAAGAGGGTGTTGGGTTCGAGAGGAAAATGAATGTTGATGGTTCCTACTGGAAGCCTGAGCAGTATCCCAAAACCACATGGGTTGCTGCAAAAGGACCTTCGGTGGATCCATCCACCTTATCTGGATTTATCTGTGCTAACCCTATTATCATCGATGAATCCTTTGATGCAAACTATAAGCTGTTCAAGAATCAGAATGGTGAAGTGTTTGCTAGGTATATTGGTACTAACTGCAGGAATGGACCGCCTATGAAGAAGATCTGGATTCCCAAAAGCTGTCTTGAGAATCTTCCAGTGAATGTCATCATGACACCCCCTGGGAAGAAGACAAACCCCAGACCTAAGGCGTCATATGGTCCAAAGGCTTCATACAGACAGAGGACTCACCTGAGTCACCCTAACGCCAATGTTTTGCAGGGAAACCGTACTCAAACTTATGTATATGAGCGTGTGTCTTCAAACCACTATGTTCATAAAACTAAGAACGTTTTTGCTTATTCATATGAGTATCTTTCATCTCCTGCAAGGCTATTTGCTAGGGCTCCAAAGCTGAAGTTCTCAGATGCTGCACTTAGACTCATTGCTTATAAGCCACCCCTGAAGATGTGGGTGGTTAAGAAGAATTAGCTCTCTTTTGCAGGAAAGGGTCTCCAGCCGAAAATCAAAGGCGTCTGATGCTATTGCTGGGGACCTAAAACATCTTGTAGGGCACAAGATCAAATGCCCAAATAGTCTCACTATGTATTTTGTTCCTGATTCGATTGCCATTCATTCGATCAGTCCTAATGTTGATTTAAGCTTCAATAATCCACTTGCCTGTCAAATGTTTATGCTTCACAATGCTCTTGGTGAAGCCTATCCCCTAAGCATCTTGTGGGTATGACACCACATGCTTGAGAATGGATTATGGACGGTGGATGCACTAATCATATATTGGTGATCGAAGTCTTCTCATGGACTCAACCTTACGTCCATCGGACAAGAGTCACATCACATTTCTTGACCTTTGGTAAAAGCAAGGTATTGGGTCTTAGTAGAGTTGCAATCTCAAGGGATCAACACATGGATAAAGTGATGCTTATTGAATCCCTTGGTTTCAACTTGATGTCTGTCTCAATGCTTTGTGACTTAAACATGATTGTGATATTCGGAAAATATCGTTGCCTTGTACTAATGGAATCTGACAAGTCTCTAGTCTTTGAAGGGTATAGAAAAGATGATCTATACATGGTAGATTTTTCAGCAGGACCACAGCTTGTCGTATGTCTTCTTACAAAAGCTTCAGAATGCTGGCTCTGGCATCGGAGGCTGGGGCATGCTGGCATGAGGAACTTACACACACTCGCCAAGAAGAAGCATGTCATAGGCATCGAAGATGTCAAGTTCAAGAAGGATCATTTGTGTGGTGCCTGCGAAGCTGGAAAGATGACTAGGGCAAATCACCCCTCGAAGACAATCATGACGACATCTCAACCCTTCGAGCTGTTACACATGGACTTATTTGGCCCTACTCACTACTCTACCTTCACAACAACTGCTTGTCTCTATGGCTTCGTCATTGTTGACGACTACTCAAATACACATGGGTGCACATAATTCTCTACAAGTCTGAAGTGCAAGATGTCTTGGGCAACCCAATCGAGCAATGAACAATTATGGCGTCAAGATCAAGCACATCAGAAGTGACAACGGCACTGAATTCAAGAACACCGGACTTGATCTTTATTTGGATACAATGGGAATCAGTCATGAGTTTTCTGCTCCATACACACCTCAGCAAAATGGCATTGTGGAGCGAAAGAACAGAACCCTCATTGAGATGGCTCGAACAATGCTTGACGAGTACAAGACACCAAGAAAGTTCTGGCCTGAAGCCATTGATACATCTTGTCACGCCATCAACCGTGTTTATATCCATAAGCTTCTGAACAAAACTTCCTATGAGCTCCTTACTGGCAAGAAGCCAAATGTCAGCTACTTCAGAGTATTTGGGGCTAAGTGTTGGATCAAGGATCCCCATCACAAGTCAAAATTTGAACCCAAAGCTCACGAAGGCTTCATGCTCGATTCTGGAAAGGACTCGCACTCCTCTGAGTCTTCAACCTCTATCTCTACAAAATCGTCAAAGCAGTGGGCGTGCGATTTGATGAAACCAATAGTTCACAAAGAGAGCTCTTGCCAAACACACTAGATGAAGCTTCACCAGCAAATCTATCAAGCTAATGGGAGCTGGTGAAATCATGCCTTCGAAGCACAACTGAAGAGGAACTTACCATTTACGCACCTAATCAACCTAAAGACAATGCTCACTGAAGACAATCCTTCCAATGATGACGGTGATCGGCAAGAGCAAAGTCTTCGTCCGATTCATCCTCGAGTTGCAAATGAAGTACAGATTGAGAAGATAATCGATAGCATCAATGCACTGGTCCGCTTACTTGCTCAAAACAACACAGCTAGCAAATTTCGTGGGTACTTTTCTTTTGTGTCAATATCGGAACCCAAGAAAGTTCTTTGAAGCCTTTATGGAACGAGAATGGATACAAGCTATGCAAGAAGAACATCAATAGTTCAAGCTAAATAATGTTTGGGAACTTGTCAAGCGTCGACCGACATAAGCATAACATTATTGGCACCAAATGGATATATCGAAACAAGCAAGATGAGCATGGTCAAGTAAATGGGAAACAAAGCATGGCTTGTTGCTCAAGGATATACTCAAGTTGAAGGAATTGACTTCGATGAAACATTTGCTCCTGTAACTAGGCTTGAAGCCATTCGCATACTACTAGCCTATGCTAACCACCACAACATCTTGCTATATCAAATGGATGTGAAGAGTGCATTTCTCAACGGCAAGATTGAAGAAGAAGTATATGTCGCTCAACCACCTGGCTTTGAAGATCCAAAACATCCTGATATCGTGTACAAGCTAAATAAAGGACTGTATGGCCTCAAACAAGCTCCTCGCGCCTGGTATGATACAATCAAAGACTTCCTGAAGAGCAAAGGCTTCAAACCTGGATCCCTTGATCCCACACTCTTCACGAAGACATATGATGGTGAACTGTTTGTATGCCAAATATATGTGGATGACATTATCTTGGTGCACCAACCGAAGTATAGTGATGAATTTGCATACATGATGCAAGAACAATATCGATGTCCATGATGGGAGAGCTCAAGTTCTTCCTTGGTCTTCAAATTAAATCGACAAAGGAATGGCATCTTTATATCTCAAGAAAAATACCTCCAAGATTGTTTGAAGAAGTTTGGAATGCAAGAGTGCAAAGGATACAGCGCCAATGCCACCACACACCATCCGGGTCCAAGCGACAATGGTAAAGAGTTCGATCAAAATGTATACCGCTCCATGATTGGTTCCTTACTTTACCTATGTGCATCTAGGCCAGATATTATGCTTAGTGTTTGCATGTGTGCTCGATTCCAAGCGGCACCAAAGGAATCGCATCACTTAGCTGTGAAGCGAATTCTTCGATATTTGGCTCACACCCCAACACTAGGATTATGGTATCCAAAGGGCTCAATGTAGCGACCAGACCCGAATGAATCAAGTCTCTGTGCTCAGTGTCATCCTTGGATCGAATGTCTGACACCACCACAGATGCTTGAAGGATTTATAGCGAGTAGCAATCACACACTTATTACATCGTTGTCCACAAGGGAACTTATTACAAAAATATGGCTTAAGGCCATCTAATAATAACAGCGGAAGGCTTGGAAGATAAGTGAGTCCATCAACTCCAGCGGCATCACTGAGTATAGAACCACGACCTAACACCTTACTCGTAAATGCGAAAAGTCATAGCGTGAAAGTTGCAGCCAGCGGTCAGCACATGGAATATCTTGGCAAAGCAACACATAGAGAGTAATGAAGGAATAAGCCTATACTATATGCATATATGGCTGGTGGTAAAGCTCTATGGTTACATTTTTGCATAAAGCTAGTTTTCCCTACAACAAAGGAATAATTTTATTTAACTATCATGGTGGTTGTTAAACATTGAGAATGGTTGACAGCATCCTCAATCCCAATTAAAAGTACTCATCAAAACCCAATAACATTTATTAGAAGTAACATGTTGACATTCACATGATATTCAAGTACTAGATACTCAAAACGTCCATAACAGGGACACGGCTAATCATGATTAGTTTATACACTCTGCAGAGGTCTGCACTTTTCCCCACAAGACTCGATCGCCTCCGCTTGGTTCTCGCTTTTCTGAGGTGTTTGAGAAGCGGATGGCCGAGACATAGTCTTTCGAAGCACTAGCACCTTACATGTGGGTAGACCATACCAACCTACATCCCCTACATCAGCTAGCCTACCGTAAGAGTTCGCACAACTTACTCAACTCATGAGCCCATAATTGGCTTGTGGCTGCACACGGAAGTTTCAGTTTGAATAATCTTATGATCCCTTAGAGCACAGGTGGCGGTCGAAGAAATACAGGCAAGTCCTGATAGAAACCAGGTGCCTCAATCCACCCAGATGTGTGTTTAGGTTGCCACCTTAGATAAACCATTAATTAACAATCTCACATCTGTCATGGATATTCACTCACCCAATCCACGTCTACTAGCATAGCATGGCATAAAAAGCAAACGTAGAAGTAACTCCCAAGGTTTCATAAGTAAAACAGGTAATGGGTACTACCTCAATCTACTTCCCATCCCACAATTTAAGTTGATCCTAAACATGCAAGTGTTTGAGGGTTTGATCTAATGCAATAAAACTGGGTAGTAGAAAAGATATGATCAAGTGTTACTTGCCTTGCTGATGATCCGCGAGACCTATAGATTCGAAGTAACAAGCGGCGCACTCCAGGTGATCTAACGCAGACAAACAACAAGCATACAATAAGTACTCATCTAATGCCCAGGGAAAATCTCGAATAAAAGATCTAACCAGAGAGTTCAACTTAAGAACCCTGGTTACAAAAGAATCAAATCAAATAAAACAACGAAAGTCGAAAGTCAAGAGAGAACGACTCGGTTTTAGCAATTTGAAACTAAGTCAAAACTTTACAGTAGCAAAACTTTGTTTAAGTAGGTTAGCCGGAACGGCGGTTTCGAAACGAAACTCCAGGCGCTTGAATCACCTGATTCCGATAAACAAGCGAGAAAATAAACAGATTTGAAAATCGAATCGGAAATCGAAATCGGAAAATAACGGATTAAATCCGATTTAAAAGAAAAACGACGGACAGTTAAAACGACGGACGTTCGTTAACAGAACTAATCCGACGAACACGTTCATTGAAACGAACGGGTCGGTGAACGTTCACTAAATAATAAAACCGAAAAAAAATAAACCAATCTAGGGGTTTTTTTTTTAAAAAACCGAACACGTATGAAAAACCGGATCGGGTTTTTGAAACAAAAACCGGATCGGGGGGGTGGTGGCGGCGGCTACCTCCGGCGAGTCGCCGTCGAGGCTCGGGGCTCGGGCGGCGGCGGGCTTTGCGTGGTGGCGGGGGTCGGTGGCGTGGCGGCAGGCGGCGTCAGCGACGGCGGGCGGCTCAAGGCGCGGCGGCTCGGGTGCGGGTGGTGGATGAGATGAGGGGAGGGCGGGCGGTATAAATAGGAGGGTGCCTTGGGGAGGGGGCACGGCGGGCTGGCGGCGCTGGTCGGAGCCGGACTCGGTGGCGGCAAGCGGCGGGACTCCTCCAGGCGAGGGGAGGAGGGCGGCTGGGTCGGGCGGCGGTTGGGCAGTGGGCCCTTGGCCCAAAGCGAGTGCGCTTTTTTTAAAACAAAACTAAGCGAAATAAAAATAAAACCAAAGCGGACTCCAAATTTTATAAAATTAATTTTCCCGACTCCTAAAATGAGTGAACAAAATGAACTTTAAAAGCAGGGCAAATATGCATATTTTTAAAATACTCATTTTTTGCCTAAAGCAAATAAACTTTCAAAAATCAATATTTGATTTATTTATTAAATCTTCATTTTTCCTAAATGTTGGGAAAGTCATATTATTCCCTCTCTTAATTTTTTTATAGGAAAAACTTATGAAGATAATTAGATAAATCCAATGATCCTATATTTTCATAATTTGAGAAATCCCAAATATGAAAATAATGAAACTTCCAACTCTCTCCGAGGGTCCTTGAGTTGCGTGAAATTTTCTAGGATCGGAAAAATGCGAGAAAATATGATATGCATGATGACCTAATGTATAACATTCCAAATTGAAAATTTGGGATGTTACACTCAAAATTTGATTTGGTTGGATTTTCGGATGCTGATTATCTTTGGTGACAAGGTGGATCGCAACTCTACATCGGGCACATGTCACTTTACGGGACGATCACTTGTCTGTTGGTCTTCAAAGAAGCGTAGCGTGTATCACTCTCAAGCTGCTGAATCTGAATACATTGCTCTTTGGATCTTCTTTGTGCTCGGCTTCTATGGATGAAGCAAACTCTCAAGGACTATGGCATCAATCTGAAACAAGTACCTCTCTTCTGCGACAACGAAAGCGCCATCAAGATTGCCAACAATCCAGTCCAACACTCGAATACAAAGCACATTGAGATTCGTCATCATTTTCTCGGGGATCATGTCATGAAGAAAGATATTGACATCATTCACGTCAACGATGAAACAAGCTGGCAGATATCTTCACGAAGCCCTTGGATGAGAAAAGGTTTTGCAAGTTACGGTGTGAGCTGAATATCTTGGAATTCTCAAATGTCACGTGATCAAGCACACATCCTAACACTTATGCATGTTGATGACTTAGATCGCAACACACTAAGTAACATATATCTTCAATCAATGAAGACTTACATTCGAGTGTGAATACATTAACGTGAATTTGACTTGAGCGCCACGATAATTGTGCGCCGTATGCAGGTCTAATACTTCCTATACGGTGGGTAGCGCCACCACCAAATTTCTTTGTTTGAAGTGTTTCACTCATGGCGTTATTTACGCAATATCTTCGCATTTGATTTGTCTTCAACTTCAACTTATCCTCTGATTTTCTTCACTATGTTGATTTGGTTGCTGTGATATATATATATATATATATATATATATATATATATATATATATATATATATATATATATATATATGTAGTGTTCTGTCTCTCTGACATTCACTTGTAGCTATGTCTTCAAGTTGAATCTTGAACTAAGTGAATGTGATGGGACCCTAATCTCTCTATACTTCCTATCTCAAACTCTATCTGTCCAAATCATATGCATTCTATTGAAAGCTGTCGAATGTCTTCTCTGCGTCCTTGTCGTGAGAAGACACGAGACAAACTTTAAGTCTGTTTTAAATGATTCATCCTTCTTTGTTGAAATCCGGAGAATCGGAGCGACCATCAAACAAACTGGCGTCGCGTGGGAACGTGGGACATCTTATTGCATGTTGCATGCTTGCCACGTGTCCCTCAGATGTGAACCGCCAGGGGCACATGCGTAATTGCGCTGCACACCTGCTTATAAATACATGTCCCCTGCGGTAAAGAAAATCTTCTTCCACCTCTCCACCTCGTCAAAACCCTAAGCGCCACCGCTAGCTCTCGGCAACGGCGACGGCGCTTAGCTGCCGCGACCTTTCCGACGCCGTCCTCACGCCGGCCGCGAACTTCGTCATCTCCGCCGCCGCCGTAGGTGTCCTCCGTCGCCAAGTTAGGGCATGGTGGACTGAACTGCTCGGCTTCCTCTTCTTCCCGTCTAGCAGTTCTTCGAGTGGTAAATATAACTCCATTTTTTACCATCTTTTTTATCTTCAAGATTCATCCTACTCGCCAAAATTGGTTTCTGCCCATACTATGTTAGATCTATTCTGACTGCCTCTCGTACTGCCTAGTATATTCACTTAAGCTTCACAACTAGTTAGATTCCTCACTTGTACTTATTCACGGATTCGTACAAATCTGGAACCAACTCCCAGTGTATAAGTGAATGTCTTCGCATCATGAGGTCAATGTCTTCAAACTGATTTATCTTCAAAATCTTGTGAGAATGCATATGACCTCTTCCCCTTCCCTCGCATCTCTAATGCTGTCACAGGTACATGTCCTTGGGAGAATCCCTTGGTTCTCATAGTCTGCATTCGTTTGCGAGAATCCTTGCAAGCATCAACTTAACTCTCCGAAGCCAGTTCTGTCATCCATAAGCATAAGCCCTTGAAGCCTCTGAGCGTGTTGAAGCCATTCAGTTTGAAATTCATGGCTACAGATAAATCAATCAGGAAGGGCGGCAGACAGCATCGTGGGGGAACCTCAAAGGATCTGCCTGATGACCTCAAAGGATCTGCCTGAAGAGTCTTATGCTCAGCGCAAGACACGAATCCAATGGATTCGACGCTATTGGGTTGAACAGTGGTTCAAGTACAAGTTTGTCACCAAGGAATATGCTGAGAAAAATGCTATCAGAAGGCCTTGGGGTGATATTCTCTTTCGAGGCCTTCCACCCAAGAACATGGCTGAAGCTATTGCACAAGGTTTCTATCCTTGTATGGTCCGTGGACCTCAGCCTGAAAATGCCGACCCAACGTCATTGCTCTGGTGTCGTGATGATAATCTCTTCAAGCGCAACTTCCAGCATGCAAAGGCTTCTGCAAAGGAAAACAAGAAGTCATTGGGATTAGACTTCAACCCTGGTCCATCTGCTCCCCGCGCTGACGGCTCACGTGACGCTGAACCCAATGTCATCGGTCCCTTTTCAAACCTTGATGGCCTCATCTCTTACATCTTGGTCCAAGGTGCCAAAGTGGATCACTCTGATGACGATGCTGATTCTGATGAAATCCCAGCTCCTACTCCTGCTCCTGCTCCAAAGCCGCAGAAGCAAAAGAAAGTCAAGGCTTCGAAGTCAGCTGTTCCTCCAAAAGCTTCATGTGTGAAGCCAGCTCTTGCACCTCCACGAAGCGATTATGCGGTCGAAGATCAATCTCGTATCTCCAAGAAGACGGAAAAGAGAAAGAAAATTGTCAAGAACACTAAATTGACCCTGACTCCTGCTGCCATTCTGCGCGAAGAGCACATTGATCTGTCCAGTGATGAAGATCTTGCAGATGATGCCCTTGAGCAACTGATCAAGAGCAAGGAAGAAGCAGAAATCTTCAACAATTTGCCTCTTTTTGATGTGGCAATCATTCATCACTTCATTGATGAGTGGTTTGACATTCCAAACATCAGCTTTGAAGATCTACAACTTCCTATTGGCCTCAGCGTCTCCTTCAATGGAGCCATTGCTTCTGAGCTAGCTCTTGCTCAGCGCATTGTTGAACTGAAGCATAAGATTGACTATGAGAAGGCTCAGTCCAAGAAGCATATGGCTGCACTCAATGTGCAAGACGTCAAAAACTTCAAGGTCATGCTGCACGACCTCAAGGAAGCCTTTCTCAAGAAGCGTGAAGAAGCCAGAGGCTCTCGCGAGCGCATGAAGGCTCTGGCTGACAAGTGTGTGCTTGCCTACAATGAGGCTGAGAAGAGCAAAGCACTTGGTCGTCCTGGCATTGACCCCAGAATGGCTGCAAAGAAAAAGAAGTCTTCAACTGACCAAGCTGCACCTTTCAGGCAGGAAGAGCCCCGCATAGTCTTCCCAAGCAGCATGACTGGCTCGAAGCCAAAGGTCCGGTCAACCGCTTCTGAACAGAAGAAAACGAGGGCTGCCGAGGCTGAAGCTAGAAAGAGGAAACATCCTGAAGCCTCTGATACTGCTCCCTCCAAGAAGAAGCTCAAGACCAAGAAGAATCGGGCTGCTCCTACAGAGCCCTTGGTTGTTGAACCTATTTCTATGGTTATACGACTCTGCTACCCAAGAGCGAAGAATGATAGTTCATGAGCCTGCTTCCACAGAGGCTCATGAAGTGAAGACATTCAGTGATTGACCCCATCGCTGCTTTGAAGACATTGGTCCCCAAGACAATGTTGAAGATGATGACGTTCTTCCTCAGATCGAACCAAAAATGGTATCATCGCCTGTTCTGACGAACAGCGAACTCATCAGCATTGGTCGTCCTCTGACGCCAATTGCTTAGGATGCATCGTGGGCTGATCACCCACAGCAACAAGAAGACTCCCCTAGTACTCCCCAACAACAAGATGAAGAGGAAGACTTTGAGGCCCAGCCAACTCCATCTTCAAAGGCGTCGCCAGCATTCCGCAGGCTTCGCAAAGGACAAAGGCCTCAAGCCCCTCTTTCGAGCGTTCCAGAAGGAGAAGAGAACCACCAACCTGTTGCACGTCAAGTATTTTCAGAAGCCACTCCAACTGTGAATGTCTGTGAGTCGGAAGTTAAAGCTGTTGAAGACAATCCGGCTGCATCAGCCGATGAACCTCAAGAAGAAGCAGATCGTGTCCCTACACCCCCTGTCATTGAAGAAGTTATTCCCGATATCAACGTGCCAGTGACCGACCCTCCAGCTTCTCAAGTGGAGGTTGAAAACATTGAGGCTGCCACCACCAACACCAATGAAGCCACTGACGTTGTCATGGCTGAACCGAATGTGGAGCCTGCACCAACTGCTCATGAAGACAATGAAGCACATGCTCCTGAAGTCAATGAGGCAACTGCCCCTGAAGCGCCTGTTGCGCAGCCTGAAGCCTCAGTTGTAGCCACTGCTCCTGTTCCGCCACCAAGGCCTCATACAATTGAGCAAGCATACAACTATGGTCAGCTCATCACTGTCCGATGGCATGTTCTGGTCCCTCCGCCTCATGCCTCTGGTCCTCAATTCGACTATCACATTGCGCATAGGCCTCAGGTTCAGAAACCAAAGCCAAGACTGCCAAGGATCCCAGGCACTGCCACATCTACTGGGTCATTCAATGCCAATGGTTTCAAGGCCCACAACACTTTCTTTGACAGAGCAAAGAACCCCTATACAAGGCCAAGGATATCATCTGATCGCTTCTGGAGTTATCAACAACGAAGCTATTACTCCTGTGTTCTGTATGATCAAGGTCGCATTTTCCCTCATATGCGCCTCGACACTGAAGCCATTGCCGGACTGCCGTGCTTAGAAGAAGCACTTGATTGCTTTCGTGATGCAGGTCTGCTTGGTTTCGTAATAGACAAAGAGCACTGGAACGAAGAACTTGTACTTCAATTCTATGCTACCCTCCACATCCGTGGCTACTACAGAGACACGAAGACATGGGTTCTCGAGTGGATGACAGGAAATGTTCATCATGAAGCCAAAGCTCTTGACATCATTGAGCTCACAGGCCTACCCACTCCCGGAGAGCTGTTTGAACCTGGATGTCAACTCCATCGCGATGCCTTGGAGAGCATATTTCATAAACCAGAACCCGACATGAGTCAAATGTTGAGTATGATGAAGCCACTGCCACATGACGTTGAATACCCTCAGCACTTCTTTGTTGATGACCTTGAGTATCTGCCTCGTACAATATATCACATCATCAGGCGAACTCTATGGCCAGTCAAAGGGCATTCATCATCTGCAAAACTGGAAGGAGCAATGAAGACATTGGTCTTCTACATCCTCAATGGCATCAGCTTCAACACGCAAGAATTCTTCATCCGACAATTGGCTGCATCTGGATCTGACCTCTTCGGACTGAAATCCTATGCTCCATGGGTCATGCGCCTCATCAAGCAACACTCTGCCATCAACTATCAACCATCTGCTCGCAATCATGTGATCTTCCTACCAGAGGTTGATATGTCTATTGAAGCCATATACCCTGAACCTGGCAAAACGCCTCTTTGTCTTCAGAATGCTGAACATCAAAGCTTCACTCAGCCTATGGAAGGAGTCCAAGCTGTCACGCGTGTCTATCCGATGGCTGGAAATATTCGTCTGCCTCATCGTGCATCAACTGAAGCCACTAGGAGCACGATTGGCCAAAGGCCTCGGAAGCTCTCTCGAGTCCTCAATGATCGAGAACTTCTTGTGGCGCTGCATCAAAAGCAAGATAAGCATCACTCCTGGCTCAAGCGTCAAATGCAAAGCCTCTTGGTGGATGTCAATCGCATTCGAAACCTTGCCACCAAGAATGCTTTTGTCACTCACGAGACCTGTCGGCGATCATGGAAGAGTTTGACTCTGCTTTCGGTCTTTGAAGCAGATCTTCAAGGCGATGGCTTCTTTGAACGCTTCAAGTTTGACTCCACTCCTTCACGGAATGCAGTCCTACGACGAACTCCATCTCTTGAAGACTCTGACTATTCTTCCTCCGCGGAAATGGTAAATGCTAGAGTGATCGATGATGAAGCCGATGCAACTTCACGCCCCTACTACGCGCGATCGACCTTGCACCAAGCTAAATCGCACCGCCAACCAACAACGACAACCTGCTGCATCATCTACTTACGGAGAGGACGAGTAGATGCTCTATGTCTTCAGACCTTTTTGGTCATTACTGACAATAGGGGGAGAAGCATATGAGTTGATAGTCTTCAAGCGGGTTCATAAGGGCGGTTGCACTATATTTTGCCTAGTGGTTACAACTCTCGCTTTTGATACATTTGGTTCTTTGAGTTGTAACACTTAACCTCGATGGTCATCTGCTACTTATTTGCCTTACTCTAGTGCGATGATAAATTCCGCATGTGCGACAATAACTTCCGCACTTAGATCATTCTGCAGACGTCCATTTTTCATTATGCATGTCATTCTCTTAGTTATATCATTTCATGCATGATGAATTATCTTCATAAGTTGAAGAGGATCTCCACAAGTACAACCTGCCATGTGCATTTGCATTCCAAAAGCAAACTACTTATATGCACATCTTCAGGGGGAGCCTTTGCCTCTTATGAAGACAATTCCTATCCTTTACAATTTCACATATTTTATCCCGTTGAAAACTTCAACCAGTTTGTCATCAATCACCAAAAGGGGAGATTGTAAGTGCATCTAGTGCCACCCCTACTTGGTTTTGGAGTATTGACGACAAATGTGGTTGAGGACTAATGCGTTTTGAGAATTGCGGGATACTTGGTAGTGTCCCTCATTGATTCGGTTTACCTACGGAGATGACCCTAAAAATGTATGAAGACATTGAAGACAATGGTGGTATGTGAAGATATTCACATTGAAGACTATGATTGAGAAGACATTGAGTGAAGACTATGGGCCTTGAAGATCGTGTCATTTCGTTGTTTCCTTTTCTTCTTTGTTGAGTCGTAGGAACCACCGCATTGTTAAGTGGGGTCCAAGTGATCATAGTCGAATGGTGAAGTGATGCTCAACCCAAATCCTATGTCTTGACGAAGACAATGAGAGCAAAACTTATCCAGAGCTGGATGAGTCAGATTTGCTTATAGCCCAAGTAAAGTTATCGTGTGTGTTTGAAATCGACCGTTGGAACACGTGTCGGTTCCTTAGTGACCAGGGTCATTTCGGACATAACAGGTCGGGTTGCCTAGTGGCTATAAATAGCCCACCCCTACACCATAAATTGGTGGCTGCTCAGAGTTAGTGCGACTTTTGTCGTTTGAGAGCAACCCACCTCGAAGCCTTTGAGAGAGAAATCCTTGCGAGGACAAAGCCCAAACACCCGAGCCAAAGAGTGTAAGGCATCTGAAGTCTTTCTTGTCTGTGTGACTGAAGACTTATTACACTTGAGGACTGTGAATCCTCCGGCCGGTTAGGCGTCGCGTTCTGAGCATCCAAGAGTCATTGTGGATTGCGGGTGAGCCTTGATCTGTGAAGGTTGGAAGTCTACCTTGAAGACTTACAGAGTGATTGGGCGATCTTGTGTGTCCTTAGCTCAAGGGAATAAGGTGAAGACGCGGTCTTGAGTTGAATCTCAGCCTTCCTAACAGACGTCACAGTTGTCACTGACAAGCTGGAACTGGTCCAACAAATCTGTGTCTTCAACAAGTGGTGGTTCTATCCTCTCCTCTCTTTACTTAGAGTTTGTCTTCGTGAAGTCATTTCCCATCTATCATATCTATTTGACTTCATTGCTTGACAACTTTTATTGATTGGCTTCATACTATCTTCCATCCTGATCCTTACTACCTAGCTGCTATTAGTCTTGTACTTTCATGTTATTGCATACTTGACTATGGTTTGCTTGTCGTAGTTTACCTTCAGCTGCATATCAATTAGGTCATTTCTATTGTTTGTCTTCGAAACATTCGTGTTTTGAAGACTTTCATAAAAATCGCCTATTCACCCCCCCCCCCTCTAGTCGATAACTAGCACTTTCAGGGTCGGACTTAGAGCCCTTGGGGGTTTCATCCCCTTCGCGCCTGGAGTCCGGGGCGTTGCCTTGCGGCACCTCTTGGGCCACCTCCTCTGGCCGGGCCCCTCTTGGGGCCCCACCTCAACGTCGTCGTGGCCTTGAGGAGAAAAGCGGCGGAAGTGGCGCTCTCCACATCCGAGCGGATCGAGGACCCTTTCGGCAAGCGGCGAGCTTCGTCCTCGGGCGGACTGCATAGTTGTATTCGGCGTTAAAATACACTATGCGACAAATGAAAGGCCATGAGTTACTCTGGTATCCGGACACTTACGACTTCACCAGGGGCTTGGCCCTTGATGGCCACTCCTCCTCCCCGTCGTCGACGTTGGTGGAGAAGTCCGGAGGAAGGGTCCTTCCCTTCTTGGACCCTCCGGCCTCCCCAGTTAGGCGGCCTTCCTTTCTTCTCTCCCCCCAGGGGAGAGGCTTCTTCCTCCTCCTCGTTTCCACGGAGATTCCGCCTCGAGTCGTCGGACGATGATTCCGACAACACCGGGCGCCAGGCACTCCTTCGACTTCCGTGGCCTTTTCTTGGCCTTCTTCTCGGCACCACGTGAGGTGCGGAACCAGCAACCCTGTCAGCGGACGTCCGCTGGGTCTTCGGCAAGGGCAGACGATTAACCTGCCGGGCGTGTTTCTCGCCGATCTGTCAAAGGTAAGGGTGTTTAGATCCTGCATAGAGTCAAACTATGAAAAACAAGAGCCCCGTAAAGGGCAAAATAGCTTGCCAAGGTAGCTTGAAGCTGCGAGCTAAATCCGCGATCTTCGGTAGCGGATGTGGGAGCCTCGGTGCCCTTAAACAGCGCCTTCCAGGCATCTTCGTACGTAGTGTCGAAGAGCCTTTTCAGAGTTTGGTGCTGTGCCGGATCGAACTCCCGCAATTTGAAGGCCCGTTGTTGGCACGGGAGGATCCGGCGGATGAGCATAACCTGGACTACGTTGACAAGCCTGAGATTCTTGTTCACCAGGGTTTGCATGCAGGTTTGGAGTCGGGTCAGCTCTTCCGGATTACCCCACGTCAGGCCCGTCTCTTTCCAAGAGGTAAGCCACGTAGGAAAACCAGACCGGAATTCGGGGGCCGCTGCCTATTTAGGGTCACGCGGCTCGGTGATGTAGAACCACCCCGATTGCCACCCCTTCACGGTCTCCACAAAGGAGCCCTCGGGCCATAGGACGTTGGCCATCTTGCCAGCCATGGCACCTCCGCACTCCGCTTGGCGGCCGCCCACTACCTTCGGCTTGACATTGAAGGTTTTCAGCCATAAGCCGAAGTGGGGCTGGATGCAGAGAAAGGCCTCGCACACGACGATGAACACCGAGATGTTGAGGATGAAATTCGGGGCCAGATCGTGGAAATCTAGGCCATAGTAGAACATGAGCCCTCGGACAAATGGGTGAAGTGGAAAACCTAGTCCGCGGAGGAAGTGGGCGAGAAACACCACCCTCTCATGGGGCCTGGGGGTGGGGATGAGCTGCCCCTCATCGGGGAGCCGGTGCGCGATGTCGCCGGACAAGTATCCGGCCTTCCGCAGCTTTTTGACTTGACCCTCCGTGACGGAGGAGACCATCCACTTGCCTCTCGCTCCGGACATGGCTGGAGAAGGTTGAGGAGGGATGTGCGGACTTGGGCACTGGAGCTCGAGTCTTGTGAAATGGATGAGCAAAGGAGGAAGAAGGCGTGGGTGAAAAAGTGGATCCTTATCCCTTATATGGATGAGGACGAAGCTATCGTCCCCACCAGCTAGTAAAACTCGCTTATCTCCCAAGTGTCGTAATCAATGGCGCGGTTGGGTTACCCTTTGTATTGATGAGAATCCGGAATAAGGGGCACGATCTCCGCTTTGATAAGGCGTGCGGAAACCGCCTCGCTAAACGGCGAGGTGGAGAAGTAAAAAGCGATTGAATAAAGGCCGGCCGTGGTGTGATGTCACGCCGCGGAATCGTCAGCAGATCGTGTAAAGATTATTCTCTCTACGGTGGTATGTGGAACTTGTTTTGCGAGCGGACACTATCCTTGTGTTCAAAATCTTCTATGAAGAATTGGAGGAGGAACCCGCCTTGCAATGCTGAAGACAATATGCGCGCGGACTCGTCGTCATTGAAGCCTGGTTCAGGGAGCTCTTGAGGAGTCTGGATTAGGGGTGTCCGGATAGCGAACTATCATCTTTGGTCGGACTCTGGACTATGAAGATACAAGATTGAAGACTTAGTCCGTGTCCGGATGGGACTTTCCTTGGTGTGGAAGGCAAG